>SNQJ01S0217390.1:0-20525 GCA_010110895.2 Picea sitchensis | reverse complement strand
TATTTTTACTGTTATAGAAACATGTTTATAAATTTCTAAGAAATTTAATTGTCCAAATCAAAATTCTGGTTTGACATGTGTCTTCTACTCCTCAATACCTTTCCAACGACTATTTTTTTGTTCAAATCTGAGCTTCGATTTGAAAGTTATGGTCCACAGACGTTTGGGTTGTTTTACTCAATTTATCCATGTATGCTATAGGTGTCTTGTTTCTGTTCCTGCACATTTTTCAGGTGCCCATAACCAAAATATGACTCCACTTCTAGCTTCTATGGGTCATAATATTTCCATCGACTATTTATTTTCCCCAAATGGACTTATGAGCATAGATTTATGCCCTTTGTAAGTAATATTGGTCCCACAGTTTTACCCTCATTGTTTTGGCTATAACTTTCTCACACAACCTCTGTTTCACGAACCATTTAGCTCGTTGGATATATATCTTCGATTTCTTTTATAGGGAAAAGTATTTGGGATATATTTCCAAATTTTCATTAGGTTTAGGAAGAGGATTCAAAATCCCCCCCGGCAATGATGCCAAAATGTTATCACACAAGTGGTTAGGTTGGGAAAATCCCAACCCAACCACCAAATGGCAACAAATTTGGGAGCATATACCCACTGTCACCTTAGGCAGGTGTTCTCATCACTTTAGAGGTGAATTGGTCACCTCAAGGGGGGAATCCCGATGACCCTAGGGGGGAATGAGATGGAAAGTGTGATTTATGAAAGAATGCCCCTTGTAAATGTGTTGAACCTGCACAGAATAGATCTAGCTAAACAATAATACACACATTTGCAAAGAGAATTGGAGAAAAAAGAAGAAGGAGACAAAGAATGAAAGAATTCTCATTAACCATATTCCACACTCAAAGAGTAGATAATTTACAATAGATATAGGATACATGAGTAATAATGAGCCATAGTGGTGGTCTAGGTGATTTGGACACACACTGTGATTCTGGGAGTAAACTACCACCTATTCTAGTCTCATAGGCAGTTACAGGAGTGAATAACCACCTAGCTAAGTTAACTAGTCAATGAGTCTTCAATTAAGCCTGACCTTCAAAAAAGAGTGTAGTGAGGAGTAGATCAGGGAACCAAGGGTAATGCACCAATATGGTGAAGTGAAACCAAGGCAAGTGGACATTAGAGATGGGTGATGATCCCAATGTTGCATGGTGACCAAAACCAATGCGACATCTAGACTCAACTCAACAGTGAAATTGAAGTGTCAACTAAAAGAGATATTCTCCCCTAAAATATAGAGATGCGGATAATTACTAATTATGACTAATAAACAAGGAAAATATTAGGAAAATAAGGAAATCCTAGGTGTGTGAAGTAACTCCAAGAACCCCTTGAGCGATCACTATGGTGAAAATAAAAAGATAAGGTCCGGAATAGCGAGGCCATGTTAGGTACCCAAATACAAAATATACAATGAAATAAGCGAGGAAGGAGAGGAAAACCCATAGAAACCCCACTTCCCCTCTCAAATTACAATGCATAAAAAAATAAAAAATGAGAAGGGACAAAAAAACAGTTGCTAAGCAAACATGTCCTTCACTCCAAAAAGACCTCATAGCTATTTTGCAAGTTTGTTTTCGTTGAAGATTTTGTTGAAGATGTAGATGTTTTGCATGGATCTGATGAAATAGATACACCATTGATATGTCCACACATATCCACTTTTCTTCTTGTAATGAATAATATCAAATAAAGTTTGGATGAAACTTTGAAAACGATGCGACCATTTCGGAAAAAAAGCGCTGAAATTTTGTTGATTTTAAAACAATCATAACTTGACTTCCCGGACTCCATTTTAGGCGGTTATTTTTTTAAATTGGATATTTTCCCAGAGGAATTCAAATATCAATTTGTTTCTGCAAATTTTTTCTCGAGAAAATATGATAATTGAGTTTGATGTGCGTGACTCCATTTTGTCTCCTAAGATGTATGCATTGCACATGGAAAAGTGTTTGCATGTGACTCATGAGATGCATTCCATATATATTACACATTAATTTTATAAAACAAATCTGAAATGGAGTAAACATCATCTTCAATTAATGGAATACAAGTTTTTGCAAAATACTTTAATGAAGACTCTTCATAATAAGAGACTTGATCTTCAGAAAGCTATACTCTTTTGGCTCTATCTGTTCAACCTGCATTGGGATATTTAGACACTTAGAGGTTAGTTAATATCTACTTGGTCTAATATGTCATTAGGTAAAAGTTTGTTTCTTTAGTATGCATTAGTATGCATTTGTAGTTAGAAATCCAATGGTCACGATATGATCCCAACATAGAGTGATCGGCCAGTTCATACCTCTCTCGATCTTATGACCCAATTGATAAGTGGATTAACGATTGGTCCATGGAAATCTCTATTCAAAAGAGCATGGAGGTCATTTCAAATTGATGGCGTGTAGAGAAACTCTCTTGTAAAATCTCTCTGTAATCTTTTCTTTGCATTAATAAAGCTGCTCCAAGTGGCAGCGTTGGGCACGGGGCGGTGTATGTTTTTCCGTGAGGGTTACCACGTGAATAAATCGGTGTGTTGATCTTTGAACTAGTTATGTAGTGGTTACTGAAGGTGTTGATCCTTTGTTGGAATACCTATGGTTTCGAACATGGTATCAGAGCTGTTTGAAGACCCGCTCTGTTGTAGGTCGAGATCATTGGCCAGGAGTTGCCTCATCTCCATTTTACGGAATTTACATACATTTATGGGATGAAAGGACTATTCCATTGCATACAGAGCACTCATTTCATTTAGGAACGCACTGTTTCACTCTAAAATGCTTCCATTTGCCCAAGATACGATATTCTGATCAAATCGGGTATAAAGAATGCGAATATGCATTTTTTGCAAGTTTTGATTTTATTCCGGTTTGTATTTTTTATTTCGGTTGCTACTCTTTAGATCTGCATATTCTCTTCGCCTGTGCCTTGTCTGCGATATTGTAATCGAAGCAGATAGGAAAAGGTGCATCTTTGGGTAATCTAATGAGATCATGCTTATTTTGGCTCATTGAGAAGTAAAATTTTCTTGTGTGAAAGAAGTTGTTTTAGACATGCTCTCCAAAGTAGTCTTCAACAACAGCAAACAACATAATCCTCCTTAGAACGCGTATTATTACAATATGTTTTGCTAGAAGACCATTTTGGTTAAAAACTTGCCTTGATAGTAAGAGGTCTTGAGTTCAGTCTCTCTTTTTGTTACCTTTTAAAAAGTTCATATATTATAAATTGTATAGTCATTTCACTTCAAGTATAAAAGTGAATCACTATAAGTAGCTTTATATTTTATTTTAGAGTTATTTTGCATGCAACTTTTTACATTTATAAGGTAACCTCATTGTAAAAGTGATCCGGAGCTTCTCTTTATAAAAGTGGGTCACTTCATAAAATAACTTACACTATCAAGTGGTTATTTGGTTACCGTTTATGCCTTTTTAAAGGGCATAACTCTCACATCGGAGATCCGTTTTCAGTGCCGTTTTTTTCTAAGCCTTTGAATTTTTTGAAGATCTTTCCATTCAGATCGTTAGTTTCAGTTTTTTAAATCCGCACTATCTACATATTTAATATGGCTTCTACAAATACTATCATGCTTACCAACAACAACTACTTCGATGGAGGTCCCATATGGAAGATTTATTAAGTAAAGGCTGTGTCGAGTTACCATGGGAAAGGAAACAACCCCAGCGATGATGTAGAAGCCAAATGGGATAATAGGAATGAAGCCGCGTGGACTAATTGGAATGTCCATCTCTCACGATCCTGAATTTACCACCTTCAAGGAATTGATGACCTCGAGCGACTTGGGATAAGATTGAATGCGTGTTTGGTAAACTCAATATTGTTTGAGCACAACGGTTAGAAAATCAAATACCGACCTTGAGTCCAGGTGATTTTTCTTTCCTTGGGACTATCTATCTAGGTTTAAACCTTTCGAACTTTATGTGAAGAATGTAAGATAAACATGGACGTGGCGTTGCATATATCTTATTCTTTCTAAGCTAGGTAGTCATGATACGTGTTTGTATCTACCTTCTATGCCATGAGAGGCTATAGGAAGCTTATGTACAACCCACTCTTGAGTCCTTTTGTACTTCCTTAGTTAGAGAGGAAGATAAGCTTGTACAACTTGGAGTGATCAACAACTTGGTACCTTCAATAAAGCCTTAGTTGCCCAGCAAAGATAAAACCTAAGTATCCCAAGAAACAGCATCCTCACTGCAACAACAAACAACCTAAGGGGTCCCAAACCCGCTCAGTTGACTTTAGCTCCTAATGGTGACAAAAGTTAAAATATAAAGAATACTAATAGACATTGCAACTTTTGTAATAAAGATGGTCATGATGAGTCCAAATGTTTCAAGAAGATGGCGATCTTAGAAGCGTGATAAAGAAGCACAACATAAGTATTGATTATTCTTCTTCTTCTCATGGACATTACACTTTCACCTTTTGGTTTTCCTTCAATACACCTTCTACTACTTCTTTTGATGGAGTGGCTTATTGATTGAGGAGCATGCTTATCATATGGCTAGAGATAAAGCCATATTTGCTCTAAATAGATGTACCAAAGAAATGTTGTTGGTGATGATATATCTCTTAGTGTTGTAAGATCTATCATCACCAACAAAAAAAAAAAAAAATGGTCATTTCAATGATGTATTATGTGTTCCAAATCTTTCTTGTAACCTTCTATCCCGATTATATCAAATCACTCATTTGGGTGAGGTAAAACCGTCGGTTTCACCTCACCAAGTTGTAATCAAGTCTTTAAAAGATATTAAGCATGTCTTACCGCTACGGAATTGCTGATGATATTACGGGGTTGTACAAGTTTGACAACTTTGGGTCATAAGCCTTTTCATCAGTTTTGTTGCTCATAGCGATGACTTGAGCAAACTTTGGCATGGCGGTTTGGTCATCTAAACTACTCGCTCATTGCAACAACTATGTAATCAATAGATGGTGATTGGTTTTCCTCTTGTTTCATGTAGAGATGGTGTTTTGTGCCGGTTATTGTTCTCGGAAAACATCATGGGGCAACTGAAAAAACGTGCCTCTTGGCGCGCCTCGACCCCTTTCTAGCTTGTTCACAGTGATTTGTGGAGTCCACTTTCTTCTCCTTCTTTTTTAAGGTGCAAGTATTTCTTAACTTTCATTGATAGCTTTTCTAGGCGATGCCAGGTTTAGCACTTAAAACTCAGAGTGAAGTTTTGACAAGTTTTTTGGCCTACAAGGCCCTTGTGAAAAACAATATGGACATCAAAATTCAAAGGTTAATAACATAAAATGGAGGTGAATATTGAAACAAATATTTCAGGATTATTATTCTACGGGGGCATCCAAATGCAACACAACATTCCATATACACCACAACAAAATGGTGTTGTGAAGAACCATACATTAAAAGAAAATGGCTAATTGTATGATCCAATCCCAAGGAGTTAAATTACAGTGTGAAATGAAGCAATCAAGCTAATGAAGAATGCATAGTCAATCATGACATCTCCACAAGACAAATATTTCTCAAGATAAATTAAACCCGGATGTAAGTCATACGTGTATTTGGCTGATATAATGGGCTCACATTCACGATGAAAAAAGCATTGCTGACCTAAAAGTGAAATGTATATTTGTTGGTTATACGAAGATGTCAAGGTTATAGACTTCTTTAGCCACATTTATGTCAAATTATTATAAGAGATGTTAAATTTGTTGAAAATCTCTTGGCTGCGAGCCTAATTCGACGTTTATTCCTTCTTCGACTGCAGAGCCATCTTATTGATTGTGCCTTCTTATGTTCCTAATGCGGATTCTTCTGTTGATGATGATGGCGAGGATGAAAATCCACCTCAGCCCTCTTGACATTCCTCGAGATAGGTCCTTTTGAACTGCGAACAAGCACCCGGTTCCATAAGCTTCTAAATGGGTCCTTAACACATGAGAAACAATGAGTGATCTTGTTGGTGATCCTTGAGATCAACATCGAACCGTTCACAGGTTCAGTGAGCCTCTTCTCTTTTGTCTCAAGTTTGAAACTCATGATCCAAAGACATTCTGAAGCCAGGTCATCAGTTAGGATACAACAATGAATGAAAGTATCGTTCTTTAATGGAAAATGATAGCAGGATCTTGTACCTCTTGAGAGAAAACTTGTTAGATGGCCGGGTATACCAAACTAAGTATGCATCAGTGGAGTATTGAAAGACACAAGGCTCGATTAGTTATAGGGATTTTCCCAGTTAGAAAGCATTGGCTATAAATAGAAACGCCACGAAACCTTTGCCCACTGTGTAAAATGAATTCCTTTCGCCTTGTTCTTGCCCTTGCAGCCTCACATAAATGGGAGGTCCATTAGATGGATGTTAAATCTGCCTTCTTGCATGAGTGATTTAAAGAAATCTACATGGAACAACCTCAGTTATGTCGAATGACTCTAGCCTTGTTTGTCACCTCAAGAAATCTCTTTATGGTCTCGAACAACCATCCCCAGAGCTTGGTATCCCAAAATGGATAGATTTCTTATTGCCACTGATTCTCTAAGATGCCATTGATCCTAATGTCTATACCAAAAAAGTAGGAATCGCATCTCATCCTTGTCCTTTATGTTGATGACCATATCCCTTCTTGGTAGTGACTCAAACTTTTAAACCATGTGAAAACCGACCTTAGGAAATTTGAAATGACGGACTTAGGCTTTTTTGCACTATTTCATGGCCTCAAGTTTTGCAAACTAATGAAATTTTTTTTCTTTCCCAGTCTAAATACGCTTGTGACCTTCTTTGTCACTTTCACATGAATGATTGTAAACAATCCCCTTCTCCCTTCCGTCGGAGTCCAAGCTTTACGCCACTTGTACTACTCCACGAGTTACATTACCACAGCGTAAATTAGGTTAGTTGGTAGCCTCTTATACTTGACTCATACCCGTCTGATCTTTCCGTTACGTTGTTGGTCTTGTTGCCCGATTATATTACAAACACCATAGAAAGCCATTGGAAAGAAGCTAAAGGATGCCAGCTATGTTAGTGGTACTGTTCATTTTGGGATACATTACGGTTGGGGGACTCCTTAGTTGGTTTCTTGAGTTATTGGGATTAGAGCCAGATGAGTTGGAAGTCTGCGAGGTTATGTTTTTGACATGATTGGACTTGTCACTTGGGCCTGTATGAAACAACATGCTATTGCACTTTCTTCAGCTGAGGCAGAGTATATGGAAGCCAATTTGGTTAGTTGTGAAGCTATTTGGCTTTGCAACTTGATTGCAGAGTTGGCCAATTAGATGCTGGAGCTCACTGTTGTTTATTGTGACAATCAAAGTTCCATCAAGCATGCCAAAGACCTAGTTCCTTGTCAGTAGAAACACATTGAGCTACAAATGAACTTTATTGGAAAGCTCATTCATGATCAAGTTGTTGAAATGCTATTTTTCCCTATAAATGATCAAGGATTCTGAGACATTTTTTCTAGAAATCTTCTGAAGTGAAGTTTCCAAACTTCGTCTATGTTTAGGAGTTCAATAAAAAGGCTGTCATTAAGGGGGATGGGCTCCTAATGCCTCCTTCCTTCTCCTATTATTATCATTATTGCAAATCCTTCGATCCTATCCCCAAGTTGTTCTTAAGGGGATGTTAGGATATTTTAGACATGAGTAATTTAAGATCTACTTGGTCTAATATTTAGTTAGGTAAAGTGTGTTTCTTTAGTATCCATTGGTATGCATTTGTAGTTTAGAAATCCGGCGGTCACGATATGTTCTGACATGGGAGTCTGCGATGGTTTATACTCTCCTCGATCTTAGCGACCATTAATCAGTGGGTTAACACCTGATTGGTCCAATGATCGATTTAAAAAGAGCATTGAGGTTCATTTGACGATGATCGATTTTGAAAACTCTCTTGTAAAATCTCTACCTTCAATCTTTTTCTTTGCATTAATAAAGCTGCTCCAAGTGGCGTTGGTGGTAGTGGATGTTTCAAGTAAGGGATTTTACAAAATGAAAACATCGGTGTGTTGATCTTTGGTCACGGGTTATGTGATGGATTCTTGAAGGTGTTTCATCCTGCATTTGGAATACTGTGTTTGTCGAACAATCTCCCGCATGAAATCTTCACAATCTTCTCTATTCTCGAATAGAACCTCCAATCCAGTGGGTAATTCATTTGGATTTGATTCTTGTGAGTCATCGTATACTTGGTGGAGGAGCGTTAAGAGATAGACCATGAAGATAAGTCTGAGAGCCATATGTTGTCTGTTGAGAAAGTCATTTTCTCATCGGTGAGTCATGATATACATCCATTGCCATGGTTATTTAGTACAATCCTCTACTTTATGAGAAAAGTGGAATCACGGCTTCCTCGAATAATTATAAGTGTGAAATATTGTCCAGAGTGATTAAAAACATAATCCATCTTTTATGTGTTTTTCAATCTTTAGTACTTGCAAAATAATTTGGTGTAGCTTTTTTCTTGGGTATAGTTTTGATACCATGTAAATTTTTTGAAGCTGCACAAAATAGATCTAGCTAAGCAACTGTACACACATTTGCAGTGGAAAAGAAAGAAGAAGGAGAGAATGAAAGAATTCTCATTAACAGTAGTCCACACACTCAAGTGAATAATATTTACAATATATATATAGGACCATAGGTAACTGGCAGAGCCATAGTGGTGGTCTAGAGTGATTTGGACTACACCGGCTGATTCTGAGTAAACTACCACTAGTCTAGTCTCGGTGATTCTGGGAGTTAACTGCCACTAGGCTGAGTTAACTAGTCAATTAGCCTTCAGTTAAATGACTGAAAAATATTCTTAGGAGTAGATCAAGGAATCCAGGGTAATGCATCAATATGGTGCAGTGAAGGCAAGGCAAGCGCACATTAGCATGGTGATAGTCCATTTTTCATTCATGGTAGCAAAACCAATGCAACATCTAGACTCTACTCAACTAGTCAAACTGAATTGTCAACTGAAGATAATATTCTCTTGGTGGAATATTATCCCCTAAATATAGGAGACCGGATAATAACTAATTATGACTAATAAACAAGGAAAAATATTAGGAAAAATAAATCCTAATTGTGTGTTAAGTAACTCCAACACTGCACTATAGGTCAGTTGCTAGATGGAAGGAGCTTGGTGATGAGTCTTGAGGGTTGTTTGAGGTTTCCAAAGATTTGAGTGACCTACAAAGAGATAGCACCTACTCGAGACACAAGGAAAAAAGCATACAATGCAAGTAATATATCAAATTAAGGAAAAACAAGTTAATATTTTTGTCCCTAATTGTGATTTAATGTATAATATCAACAGTAAATGGCTGTAAGATGCTAAACTAGGGAAAAGACTTTGGGGTAACACTTAGGGTGGCGTTAGGGTTGGGAAGATGATTCAAATCCTCCACAATGACACCAAATCAGTATCTAAAAAGTTGTAGGCTTGTCGTCCGACCAACCACAAATGATTAACTTTGGATGCCTACTGCTATCATAGCCAAGTGTTCAGTCACTTTAAAATTAAAGTGGGTCACCTCAAGGGAATCCTAGTGACCTTGGGGGTAATGAGGTGGAAAGTGTGATGTATGGGCAGATTCCCCTATGGTCAAGGTTTTCTATATATAAAGGGATCTTGAGTGATGATTCTTGAGAAGGGGTTGTTGAGGTTGCCAGTCTTAAGTGACCACCGAGATGGTATGCAGAGACACAGAAAAACAATGCAGTGATATCCATATCAGGTGAAAGAATTATGTTGTTTATTCCTAAATTTAAAGTTATTATATATGACAGTAATTTAAATAATTAAGCAATTCAATCAGTGAAAGTGCAAAGATGACCTGGCTAAACACCTGGTGAAAACTCAAGTTCAGAACCAAGATACAGCAGCAAAGGCCAAAGTTGTTCGTTGAACTTTATACAAATAATCATCTCATATGTTTTGTATGACAGATTATGAAAATATATTCATTAGTGAACATGAAAACCTTAAAAGTGTGTTTAGTTACTAGTTATAGAATCTTAGCAATTTTAGAATATGATTTGATTAAAGATATTAAAGTTTGATTATGGTTTGTGCAGCCTAATAGAAGATGAAAGGTTTCATGACATGATAAATGCCATTTATGGGGACTCCCATTGGTTTCTCGAGACAGAGACTTGAAACAGTTAGAAGAGTTCAGTGACAGTTCAGGTTTTAGTACAATGTTTAATTTTCTATTGTATTTTGTTGTGCCTTTAAGGTGATTGAATTGAATTGGGTCTTGGATTGAAATATTTGAATCAATAGAAACAGGTATGTAATCCATTTTACTCTATGGTATGTGAAATCTGGAAAGCTTGGAATTGGAAATCCTGGAGGGTATACACACTACGTGTTCATCCTAGCAGCCCTTTCCAAATGGCTTGTTGGCTTTAGCAAATTTAGATGAAGAGATTATTGGAGGATGTAGCAAAACATACTCCTCCTATGTTTTCCAATAACCATAACCAATAAAGATCAAGAAACAATTAGCGATGCACATTTTTCCTTACCAATTCTTTGAGGAGAGAGAGAGATCAAACCATAGTTTCACCAAACAAATCACCATTCAAGATCAAGAGAATAAGCATCCAAGAGGTGTGCATAACTCCTCCTCATCCATTCATCAAGATACTTTCACCAAAATACATTTCACAAGATAGAAACACCATATTTCCCAAGAATAGAGAAGATTTCATCCAAGTACTTCCTCCATGTGGGAGAATTATGTTATGAAATGTGATTCACACAATCTCTATTTGTACAAAAACCTTAAAACATAGTTTGTCCAATTAGAAAGGGTAAAACATCAGATAAAGGTAAAAACCATATGTTGCCAAATAAACAATATTTAATTTCCACTTTAACACAATAGAAACCCTAAAATAAGATGAAAGCATCACCCCTTTGGGGGACGTTTTGACCACTTGAGCAAATCATTGGAGAGGAAAATGGGGTCATTGGGACTCTTTGAGCCTCCTCATCATCTGTTAGGGAAAATCCATGTATCCTCTGGTCAAAATATTCCAATTTTCAATTTTCAATAACTCCATCACCATCAAACCCTCTCAAGCATGGCGTCAAGCCTCAAAGGTGATGTTTTTTCCTCTCATAGGCAGTTGTTTGAATGCAGAGTTGGATAGAACTATCTCCATGATGCCATACAAACCTCCAAAGGCATGACTCTGTGATACATTGTCTTGAGACTACAAAATCCCAGCACAGTGGGCTTCTTTCCCCATGGAAGCCCAAGCTAGACTTATTCTCCCAAAAATATGTACCAAGCAAGGTCCTACAAAACAAAAGGGTGTACCTCCAAAGATATCTCAAGTCAAAGGTATCATGAAAAGTGTAAACCACAACTAATAAGAAAGGAACATAAACATGTGCATCAAAACTACCTCATGAAATTAAACAAATGCTCAGACCCTATACATTTGACCAAGTTTAAGTATGAGAGGGGTTTCATAAAAGTCCTACTGGGTAGACCAAACACAAAGTAGGGGATGCTCCCTAGGATGGCCTTTCAAGGTTATGTAATGGAAGATGAGGTGGAAAGGGATTTAGAATTCATATTTCAATGAGTTTCATGACATACAAGGGCTCATGTTATCTCATTTATGGTGCCTTTGTGGAGGATGTGTTACTTTCTTCATTTCGCGATGTACTTTTTCCAAGCCCATCTTCTTGCCATTATTTCTTCTTATATTTTTTTTCATCTTTTAAGAAACAATTTGAAGGCCACTGTCCTATAGACAGTCTCTAGATAATGATAATGTCATTCAAAAATACCTCATGGAAATGAAAGGATATCTGCATTGATACCCCCTTTCTCTACGGTTATTGCAAATTGAAATCACTACTCTGGCTTGGTGGCTAAATGATGTTAATGTCATACCATTAAATATCCATGATCATGATAATTAAACAAATTGATGAGACCTTCCATCCTTCAACTAACCCCTTAAGAATTCAATATAATTTATTTTTGTAGGTCCCACTTTTCTTATAGAGAAGTGTTTTTCATTTATTTCATGGGGTATCCATGGGTGAAGCATCTCGAAGGTCTATATTTAGGATTTTATCTTTTTAGCCAACAACAATCCCTTTGAATTCATCCCTTCTTCCCATGAAATGATGTCCATGCCCATGTTAGATCACTAAATTCAAAGGGCCTAGAATAAGACAATATGGTGGGAGTGTAATGAATGGAAGGTGGTAAGTATGGAATTAGAATGAATGCGATAAAACCTTAAGGGACCCTAGTCACAAACCTTCCCCAAAGGTTTTCCATTGACTAGGAAATTTACGATTGTTGATTAATTGGGTTGATTGTCATTTATGTCAACCCTTGAAACAAGTCCAGAGTAGTCCTAGCAGTTTGGTTAAGGAACCCAATTTGGTTGAGGAATAATGTAATGAAGATCAATGCATTTTCAAGTGAGACTATTCTATATGGATAGTACATGTTGTTCCATTTTCGGTTATGTGTGGAGCGTCACATAACTCCTCACAGTTAGAGAGTTATGTCCATGTGATTGGAGAACCCTCATGATTTATCTAGAAGCCCTAGAAGGTCAAACAAGTCAAATTATTATAGAAGCTCCTAGAAGAAGTTTACTGTAAAAGTGGTTGTAACTAGGAGTTAATCATGGATTAAGTTGTTGCAAAAGAAAATAATTAAAATAAATTAGTTGCAACTAAGTGGTGAGTTTACTATTTTGGATAAAAATGGTTGTAAGTGGATAAGTGGTTAGAAGTAGGTTATCCCTAAAGATATGGAAGTTTTGGATTAATGAGAGGAGGTGTGAATCAATAATAGAGAATTATACCAATTATTAATCCTTTAAACTACAATGTATATTCTTTTACTTATTCAACCATTTTCATTTGTTCATCATCAATACCTTACTATATCATAAGCATTCACATTCATCAGTTCATAATAAAAAATAGCTAACACATCCACATAGTGCACAATACACCAATATTTATGTAGAAACCCAATGCGGAAGAAAACCAAAGAATGTTTTCTTATATGTCAAATAATTTACATTCAAGGAAGCACCAACTTCAATTCTCCAGCTACAACTGGAATGAGGCTCCAAATCCCTAGTTTCTTAGGCTACAACCTAGGGAAGCAACTCCCAATTCTCTGGCTACAACCCGAGCTACAACCCCTATGTTCTCTATCTACAACCAAAGGTGGCTACAACCACCTATCCTTTCTTATATCCTTCACCTTGAAATATAAGTAGAATGAGGTTTCCTTGTCCAACCACCTTGAAATATAAGTAGAATGATGGAACCAATGTCACACTGTCACTATGAGATATATTGTTGTAAACCTGTACTAATCTGTGCCATTGACCTGTAATCAACCTGTGCCATTTTCCTGTAACCAACCTGTACCTATTCCTTTCCTATACCAACAAAACTAAATACACCAACAACATGTACCCATATTCTCCTCAATATATCAGATATGATAACATAAATCTCATACTCAAAATCACAAGAATATCACTCAACCCATGTGCCAACAATGCACATCAATCATGTACATCAACCATGTACATCAACACTATACAAATATAACTAACAACATGTACTAATCATATATCAAAAACAAACCAAACTATGCCTCAAAATGATGTATCAAGATCACCATGTACTTCAAGTATGTATCTCATCCATGTACCCAATCATATACCTCTACCACATACCAATAACATACACCAAGATAACCAACAAGATACCTCTAGCAATGCACCACACTCTCCATAAATCAAATACCATAAATCCTCACATCAACCATGTTCCACAACCTCACTATTATACAACCTCTATCTGTACCAATAACTTCAGCAACATACCTCAACCAAAAGCCGTCAAACATGAACCAATACTAAACTTGAGTAGATCTATCAACTCTACAACAAGCCCTAAACTTCCAAGAGAGCATTCAATAGATTTACAAGGAAAAACATCAACTAGATTCATAGATTCAACACTACACATGTGAAAACCATACCTTTTTCTTCTTGTAGCGTTATGTTGTCGTGGTTTTACTGCCGCACTTTTTCTGCTGTGATTTTTCTGCCACACTTTTCCTGCTGTGATTTTTCTGCCACACTTTTCCTACTGTGATTTTTCTGCCGCATTTTTTCTCTATCAATAATACTTGCCCCAATAACCTTTCACAAAATAGATATTCAATAGGTGTTAATGGGAGACCCTTGCTTTCTTATTTACACTCTCCAAGTAGCTTCCTCTAGAAGTATCAACTTTTGTCCACTTAACCACTTTGTCCACTTAACCACTTTATCCACTTAACTTAACCACTTTCCATAAATAGTAAGTTCTCTACTCCTAGTAGCAACTAACTTTATTATTTAATTAATTTCTTTTGCAACCACTTTAACTTATCCATAAATAGTAAACTCACCACTTCTTATTGCAACCACTACATTATTTAAATAATTTCTCTTTGCAACCACTTTGACTACTTTATTATTTAAATATTTTATCTTTACTCACAACTTCGTGTTGCAACTAAATTTTCTATAATTATTCAATTCATAACTATTTTCCCTTAACTAACTTCTTGTTGCAACCACTTTATTATTTAATTTATTTCTTGGTCAACCACCTTGACTATTGAATCTTCTCGTCACAACTACTTTACCATAATTACCAATCTCACAACTTCTTGTTGCAACTAATTTATTTTTAATTATTTTCTTAATGCAACAACTATACCCATGATTAACTCCTAGTTACCATCAATTTGACTTGTACACTTCTTCTAGGAGCTTCCAAAATAATTGACTTCTTTGACCTTCTAGGGCCTTCTAGATTATTCATGAGGGTTCTCCAACTTCATATGGCCATAACTCTCTAACCGTGAGGAGTTATGTGACGTTCCACATATCTCCAAAAATGGAATGACATATACTATCCATATAGAATAGTCTTACCTATAAATTCATTGATCTTCATGCCTTTATACCTAAAAAATATTCGGCTCCCTTACCCATGCCTTTGTGCTACCAGAATTCACTACCAGACTTCTCCAAGGGTTGACATCAATCTAAAATATCACTCTCCAAAGGTTGACATCAATGACAACCAAAAGTCCAAACCAATTGTCCATAAACCTAAGACATCTGTTTGACATGAAGTTGGGTAAAGTTAGTTATAAGGTAACCCCTTGAGGAAGCTACTTGGAGAGTATAAATAAGAGAGAAAGGGTCTCCTATTAGCACCTATTGGGCATATTGAATATCTATTTTTGTGAATTGTTATGGGCAGGTATCATTGAAAAATTTATAGCAGTGAGTCTGAAGCAATGAMAAATTTGYAGGTACAAAGGGTCGAGTCTGTGGGTACTGAACTAGGGTKTTACTGAAGACATCTGCATATTGCAGTACTAGAAGGGAGTAGACATCYGTGGTCCATAGTGGGAGAAAGTGAGGATACCCATGGGTTTAATAAAGACAAAGCRTAGATCTATTGCCAAAWATGAAAAAGTAGATATGATCTATCATTAGTGACAAGCTACAAGATACAAAAGTGACTACAGGAAGGTGTGACARTGATCTGGTACAACAAAAACTTCTAAATAAATTAAAAGGTATGTTATATACTTGTTGTAGTTGGTTATTGATAATGGCCTAGGGTTTTATCAAGGAAGATAAATCATGTACCCCTGGGGGTTTGCAGGCTGGTTGATACTTGTTGTATGAGGAAGATCTACAGTGGTATATTTCTGGTGTATTGTCTTGCTATGGTTGACACACTCCATAAGATATTTTTTTATAGTACATCTTATAATTTTGGAGAATATTTGAAGCACCTTGGTTGAAGAGTGTTAGTGAAGATATTGGTACAGTTTGAGGATGCATTATAGTTTGGGTTTACTGTATGATGGATGTAAGGGTTTCCTATATTTGATGAGTGGTTCATGGTTTATGTATGGAATTTCACTGGTGAGGAATTATTGACTTCAGTTCATGGTATATACTTTTGGCATAAGGGTATGTGTCATATATGATAAGATTTGAGACTACAGTGAAGAGTTCCAGTATCAGGTTCAACAATGACAATTGACAAAGGAAAAATAATGAAGTTGAGAGTGTTACTAGTATTCCATGAGCTGTAGTAAAGAAGGTCTCAGACATACGCAAGTTGTAGTTAATATAAGTGTGTATACTCACATGTTTCAGTATATACAGGTCACGTATTTGCAAGAAAGGGATGAAGAAGAATCAGGTCAATGAAAGATTTGGATCAGTGATAGTGACATAGGTTAGAAGTGACAGTAATAGAGGTCACCATTAACAGTGACAAGTTGTTCACATTTGGCACTTATATTTCAGGGTGGTTGGATGGGGCGAGGATAGGTGGTTGTAGACACCTTTCGGTTGTAGCCGGAGAACATAGGGGGTTGTAACCTCCTTTTGGTTGTAGCTAGAAAATTTGAGAATTGGAGCTTCCCTCAGGTTGTAACCTAAAAATATAGGGGGTTGGAGCCTCCTTCCAATTGCAGTTGGAGAACAAAGGAATTTGGTGCTTCCAATGAATGTAATTCTTAAATACATATAAGAAAAAAAATTATGTGGTTTTCTCCCACATTGAGTTTCCATGTAAAACTACGTGTGTAATGTGTATGTGTATGATTGCTCATTGTTCATGGTTCATTTATTCTGCACTTGTTGAATGATATTGGTAAATTGATCATAAAGTTAACAACACTCATACATTGTGGTTAAAAAGGGATATTATTTATCTATTACTGATTCACCCCCCCTCTCAGTAATCCAACAATTTGTATCAGAGAAGGTTTCTTCATGAATCAGTTTAACCACTAGAAGGTAGATCATGGAGAGAAACAATACGTATAAAAATAGAATACCACAATTTGATGGACATAACTATGCATTCTGGAGCAGAAGGATGAAAACATATGTACAAGCACAGGGATTTGAGGTTTGAAAATCAGTTCTAGATGGATATAAAGAACTTGTCATTCCTCCAACAAATGAAAATGGAAGGGAATTGAGTCTAAATAATTCAAAATCCAAAAATGCACTCCTGAATTGTTTGGTTGATTTGGTATATGTTAAAGTTATGCATTGTAGTTTCGCAAAGGAGATTTAGGACAAACTTCAGAATGTGTATGAAGGAGACGCAAAAGTCAAGGTTGCAAAGCTCCAAACTTACAAAGGTTAATTTCAACAGTCGAAGATGAAGGAAGATGAGAATATTGCAGCTTACGTTTTACGAGTTGATGAAATAATGAATGCAATTAGGGGATCGGGAGAAGAAGTTGATGAATATACAATTGTTCAAAAGGTACTAATATCTCTTCCAATGAGGTTTAATCCTAAGATATTAGCACTAGAAGAAAGAACAAATATGGATTCGATAAGCATGTATGAATTACATGGAATATTCACAGCCTATGAAATGAGAACAAAATAGGAGAATCCAGTTACAAAAGAAGCAACATTCAAAGCATCCAATAAGTCAAATAAAAAGGGAAATAAAAAGGAAAATTCAGATAGCAGTAGCAGTGATATCTTAGAAGACGATGACGAAGTAGCCAACTTCGTCAAAAGAATGCAAAAGGGAACCGGAAAATATAGAGGTAAGCTTCCATTGATTTGTTTTAATTGTGATGGTATTGGTCATTTTGCTAACAAATGTCCCCATAAGAAAAAGAAAAAGAATGAAGAATATGATTCAAATAACAAACAAACATACAAAGGAAAAAGAACAAAAACCAAATTTCTCAAGAAAATATTTTTCACCAAAGAAGACAACACCTCATTAGACGAAGATGAAGTCAGTGAAAGTGATACAGAAAGGGTTCTAATCATGGCAATAGATGATTCCAGTGAAGAAGGTACAAAATAAGAATATGAAGAGGAAAAAGTTGACTACAGATAAGAACTGTTGAGTTTCATAGAATTTATATAAAGGGAGAAGAAGAAAAACAAGTCACTACATGCAAAACTGAAAAGAAAAGAGGAAACTCAAAATTTGAACTCCAAAAAACTAGAGGAGATGATCACTAAATTAAAAATCCAAGTTGAAGAAGACAAAATAATTCAAGAATCACTCAAATAATGGTTGGAAGAAAAAGACATAATCATTGGAGGTTTGGAAGGAAATATTGTTGCATTGAGAAAAGACCTTCAAAAGAAAAACTTGCATAACATCTCCAAAGTTTTGGATGAGATTATTAGCAATCAAAGGACAAATCATGACAAGTATGGGCTTGGATACAACCAGGAAGAAAAAGGATCAAGCTCCAAAACAAGATATCAAGAAAAACAACCAAGAAGTTGTGCAGAGAGAGTCAATGGTGACAAGAAGTTTTACAAGGAAGGTCACAGAGACACTCCACCCAGAAGATTCAGATTTCAGAATCAACGATAGTCAGAAACAAGAAGGCCTCAAGAAGAATAAGGATTCAGAAAAGTAACTCATTTTAGAATATATACAACTCCTACGTATCAAACCATCTTTATTCGTGTAACAATTTTGGACATAAGGTTATGAATTGCAGAGAAAATAACAAGAACAAAGATAACTGTGAAAGTTATGAAAAAAATGATTATTCAAGAAGGTCCAGTGAAACACATAAAAAAAGCTACAACAAGTTTTAATCCTTGAGTACTGAGATAGAATACTATAAGTGCAACAAATTTTGACACATGACCAAATATTGTAGAATGACAGTTCCTCCAAGAGAATGACAACAAAATAACAACAGTCACATACAAGAACCTCAAAGAATATGGATAAGAAAGCATAATCAGTTCGACAATGAAGAACGCACACATTCTCTACAACCTAAACATAAGAAACGTGGCTGGTATGTTGGCAGTGTCTACTCAAAGCACATGACAGGTGATGAGGACAATTTTCTAACCTTGAGAAAAGAAAGAGATGGATCAGTCTCCTTTGGAAATGACAACTCAACTAGAATCAATGGAAGAGGCACAGTCAAAATTGGAAATAAGGATACCAAGGCAGAAAATGTTCTACTAGTGAAATATATGAAACATAATCTTATAAGTCTAATTCAAATGTGTGACCAAGGTCACAAACTTGTATTTGATTCACAGAAGTCTAAGATAAGAAATGAAGGTCAGAAATATTGGTTTCAACAACTGTAAGAACTTCAAGCAACATATATATATTAAGTGAAATTGGAAATGAAAAGTGTTGTAGAGGAAAGGAATATGAAGTTTGGCTATGGCACAAAAGAATGGGTCACATAAACTTTGGCAACCTTATAAAAGTAAAAAAAAATGAAGCAGTCAAAGAAACTCCCCAGATCATGAAGCCAACCAACACCTTATGAAAGCATTGTCAACAAGGAAAGCAAACAAAGACCAAATTGAAATCAAAGGAATACTCCACAACAATACCGCTGGAAATTGTGCATAATCATCTAGTTGGACCAACTATAACAAAGGGTTTAAAAGGTGAAAAATATTTTATGTTATTGGTTGATGATTATACAAGGATGGTTGCATTTTGTGTTCTCAGGAAGAAATAAGAAGCATTCGAGAACTTCAAGATATACAAGGAAATGGTTGAAAATGAAATGGATTCAAAAATCAAATGTTTGAGATCTGATCAATACAATAGATGGTCGATCTGGAATAAACCTCAGATGGTCGTACAACCAATAGATATGAGCTGCTACAAAATGCTCCCGACAATACAAAACAAGCCTCCAAAGGCTGGATATACAATGAAGACTAAATCAAGCAGATCTGAGTCGTACTAATGCTCAACCTCCAAGCTGGAAAGTGCCACATCCTGCTAGAATGTTGAAGTTCTGAATAATTCTGCCCTGCTACCAAAAGTGTCCAATCATCCCGAGAAATATGACAAATGATATATCGGGCAACTGTAAGGAAAACTGAGATGTCCAAATTCCCAAATCCACTCTCAAACCCCATAGATCTGAATTCTCCACTGAATGGTGTGCCCCACTGGATGACTAAAACCCTAGTTGGGTCAACCCTGATGAAGGAGGCCTCCAAATGCTCTGAAACTCTCCAAGAATATAGATTGGGCTATGAGAATCTCATGGGAGAAGTTTCGGGCTCATATCTCAAGCAGATCTCCCTAGATCAGAGTTTTATTGAATCACAGGACGTCCCCTATGGCCCCACAACGTCCCAATCTGCAGACAAATGTAGAATGATGATAACCCTCCAGAAAATCCCTCAAACTGATGGTCCCGCCCCTGCAAACAAAACCCAACTATCAGAATGGCCCTAGGCCCTCAGGATAAGCTGGATCGAACCTCCCTCGATAAGTTGTCCCTGAGACTAGAATGGTGTGCAGGAGTCTTTCATCCCCGAGACCAAGCTGTGGAACAAGGTGAGTGGATATTTCACCACTGAGTTGCTCACAAGGGTTTGTACAACAAAACCCCCAAACTGATTGCTCAAG
>SNQJ01S0217389.1:0-15397 GCA_010110895.2 Picea sitchensis | reverse complement strand
AGGAAGTGACAGGGCGTCCTATTGGGCTAGTGTCCACTGGAAAAGGGATGTTTCCGGAAGAGATTAAATCCAATTCATGTAGATGGGTGAGGTGGATAAGAGATGTCCTGACAAGGGGTGCAGTGAAAGCAGGGAAATGCAAAGCTTACCTGTGGGTGTCTTTGTAGAAGGTGAGTTGCACCTCTCCTTAATGCAAATGTTTCCAAGCCCATTCATGCCTTTTATTCTTTATTCTTTATTCCTTTTTCTTCAAGAGGCTAATCAGGGGACACTGCTCTGGCGTGGTGACCAATGGTGACAATGTTACCCACAAGCACTTTCACGGAAATGAGAAGGCTGGGTCGTGATGAGACCCCCTTTCTCTTGGCCATGCAACCAAGAGCCACTACCCTGGCATGGTAACCAGCTGCTAGTAGTGTCATACCGTTAGGTACCCATGGACCTAATAGGCTGGCTCATGATGGGACCCCCTATCCTCTGACTAGGTCTTATTTTATTATTTTTATGGGTCCCTCTTGTTTCTTGCTGAGAAGCCTTTTATTTCTCTCTTGGGGATCCCTGGGCAAAGCATCTCGAGGTTTTATTTTTAGGCTTTTATCTTTTGCTAGCTTGCTTTTACTTTCTGGGCCTTTAGCCCCTTCTTCCCACAAGGCAAGGTGCAACCCTTAAAGGATTGGCCAACCCAATGGAAAGTGGTAAGTATGACGGGAGTGGACGATGGCTTTTCAGAAATCCCCCCAGTGGCAACTCAAAACCTATGGCCACAAGCTTGCTAGGGCATCCTGTCATTCCCCCCAGACATGGTCAAGTGGATAAGTATAAGATCCAAGCATTTGTTAGAAACAAAAGGAATTAAATGGACATATTCAAAGGCTTTGAGGATCAGAGTGACACATACCATGATAGCTGGACTCATTACCTCATGGAGCAAGAACCATCTCTGATACAGGACCAAGCCGAAGGTGATGGATGTTGCTGCTGCTGACAAAGTGGAGGCGCTGAAAGAGAGAAAAGATGGGCCCTCCAGGGCCATGCTCAAGTCGATCTGGCTCACGGTACTCCATGTCTAGGACATGTGGGCCTTCGAGACATGATCTCCTAGTTATCCCTAAAAGTGGGGGATAACAGACCCTAGGGGGATTGAGACAAAGATGAAAGGAAGTGGAAAAGGAGCCTCTATAGGTCAAGTCTAAAGGGAAGGAAGGGTAGGGAAAGATGCCTTGTAAGTCAAGTAAGGCTGCCCCACAAGTATAGTGTTTCGTTGGATGATTGTACCTGCCCGAGACACAAGAAAACACAACTTGCAACAGTATATGTTAGTTGGATCAGCAAGTAAAGCTTACTGTCCCTAATTTGCAGCAGTAAATAATAGTATATATCAACAAATAAATGATACTAGAAGCTGCCCAATAAGTGCTAGATATCAAGTAGAAAATGCAAGAGAAAGACTAGCTAAACTCAAGATGAAAAGCCCAAATTCTAGCACAAAAGATAAGACTGTTGTAAACAGTTGTATGCAGAAAATTATATCAGCCTTATGGCTGTAACATTCAATGTATTACAGCAAGAAAATGAGCCACTAGAATTCCTTCAAACTTTGCCAAAAAGTGCGCTAGGACTAGGAGAGTATGTGTGCAAACTTTGAGCCAAAACTAATGGTTGATAAGAGACTTGTTTAAGCAAGTATGTTAGGGTTTCTGCAGCCCTAATGAATGAAGATGCAAATTTGTAACAGAAGCAATAAGTAGCCCTTGGATGAGGACGCCCTAATGGTTGTGAGGTGCCCAAGGCACAAGGAAAACAATCCAGTTTTGCAAGAAGTAAAAAGACCGAAATTCACGTTTCCCAATGCAATAATTTATATCTCCAATGCAAAAATATGACTAGTGCCTTTACTATTGGGTTAATGGAGTCACAAGGAGCTTAGAGAAGCTACCTCCTTGGGGGTGTAAGTCCTTTTACAGTTTATTTCCCAAGGTAAGTTTCTCTAAGCTAGGGTTTAAGCTAAGAGGGTGTATCCCCTTATACTTCTCTTAGCAAACCCTTGTCAATGAGATGAAGCAATAAAATGAAGCAAAAATGGTGAAGACTATGATGGGGGTGTATGCCCTTATACTTCCCACCTAGCTCCTAGCACAAACAATACTTGACTTGAATAAAATGATAGCAAAAGAGTAGAAAACCATACCAAGATCAAGAGAGATGCTAAGACAATCCACCACAAGAGCTAGAAATTAACCTTCCAAGGCTAATGCATCACTTCTTCCATTAACCATTCAAAATTTCAGCCATACACAAGTGCACAAGAGCTAAATAACTAAGGGGGCCGAAAATTTCAGACCAATACCTCTTGTGAGAGGAAAGTTATGATTCAAAATGAGATATTATGATCTCTATTTATACAAAAATTAGCCAACATGGCTTGTCCACAAAATAAGGAGTAAAACACAAGATTAGGGGTCAACAACCCTAATCTTGCCCCCTTAACACAATAATATTAAACATTTCACTTAAAATTTCATCTTTTGCACAAACTAAACCCTAATTAAGGATGACGTCACCCCTTTAGGGGACGTTTTGCCACTTTGAAGAGGTTGTTGGTGTTGGAGAAGGATGGAAGGGCCTCCCAAGGCCATGTGTCAAGTATCTAGATGATCCTTTCTTGGTGAAAACCATCTTCTCATTAGAACGTCCAAGTGTAAGTGAGTGGCACCTCACCACCAAGCCCAAACCCCGATACCATGACGTCATGCAAGAAGATGGGACGTTTTGCCCTTCCTAGGCAAATTGTTTGGCATGCAATGGGTGGGCTAGGTCATCCAAGTCATCATCAAGGCCGTCCAAGTCATCTCTCTCTCATCTGGCATGCGGGCCCCTGGCATCCAACGTGTGGGCTTGTAGCCCCATGGAAGCCCAAGCTAGGCTTGTACCCCCAAAACTGTCCACCAGCTAGGTCCTACAAAAACAAGTGGACATGCCCTCCAAGGATCTCAAGTCATAACATCATGATAAGTGGATCCAATCAATAAACAAGCCATCTAAGTATGTGCATCAACGATTACCATACCAAACAATTAACAGCTCAAAGACACTGTGCGACTTGTCAAGCTTAAGTATGGGAGGGTTGACGAGGTGTCCTATTGGGTAGTGCTTGCCCCAGGTCAAGGAGAGCCTCCAGGAAGTCCCTCTCTAAGCCATGTAAAGTGCATGAGGTGGATGGGGTCAAGACTCAATGGGCATAGGGCTCATGACATACTAGGGGTCGTAGTGTCTCATTGATGGGTGCCTTTTTAGAGGGTGTTTGGTACCTTCGTTCACAATGCATTTTTTCCAAGCCCTTTATTTGCCTTTTATCTTTCTTTCTTTATATTTTCTTTAGCACAAGGAGAGGTTGAAGGTCACTACCCTGGCGTGCTGACCAGATGGTGGCAATGTCATCCACAAATACTCGATGGAAATGAGAAAGCTAGCTCGTGATGAGACCCCCTTTCTCTCAGCCATGCAACTGAGAGTCACTGCCCTGGTTTGGTGACCAGATAATGACATTGTCGTACCACTAGATATCCATGGACGTGATAGGTCGGCTCGTGATGAGACCTCCTATCCTTCAATCTATTTTTCAGGAATTTCTTTGTTACATTATGGGTCCCCTTTTATTCAAAGATAAGCGTTTTATTGTTTTCTTGGGTGATCCCTGGGCGAAGCATCTGGAAGGTTCATATATGGATTTTATCATTTACCCAACACTAACCCCTTGGGGCCTTTAGCCCCTTCTTCCCATAGAATGAGGGACAACCCCTTCTTTGGGTCAATACACCCTAAAATCCCAAGAAGTAAGGAAACTAAGGGGAATAATGATGGAAAATGGTAAGAATGGTTGAGAACGGTACGATGGCTCATTAAGGGATTTCCCAGTAGCAAACCCATTCCCAAAGACGACCACTTATTAGGGCACAATGTCAACCACCAAGGTGAAGAAGGGCAAAAGGCATAATGCCCAAGCACATATCATGAAATCTAGAGCAATCTAAGATACAACATAATCAAATGGCTTAGGTATTGAAATGATGCTCACCATAATACGGACTTGTACCTCATGGAGCAAGGCCCACTGCCTTCCGGAAGCCAACTGGTGTGGTGGATGCCATCTGTAAACCTGTGATCATCTTTGGTGGTGAGTGGGTTTTCCATCTGTGCAAAGAATACTTCTGGTCATGTAGTCTCTCGACACTCCATATCTGCAACCTGAGGGCCTCGAGACATCATCTCCTTAGTTATCCACAAAATGGGGATAACAGAATCAACAAGCGACGAATAGAGTCCCATAGTGGATCAAACAGCTGAGTGGTGAGACCTCATGTCTCTCCTCAGCCTCCTCCTCTAGGAGGTAAATCGTCATCATCGAGATTGGTTTGGAGGTGCCAAACTGTACATCATTCCACACATCCTTAGAGGGCTAGAGGGATTAGCTCGAGACGAATCTAGACTAGGGCACCTCTCGTCCGTGAGACCACCTCCTAGATTTAGAAGAGCAACCAGATATCTATCCAAAGTTTCTTTCTTTCGGCCTCGAATGCTAGGAGTATCCCTCGCTCCTACATGCCCCCTAAGATCATACAACCGAATCCCCCGATAGTCCCTGAGGACTCCGACAGCAAGCCAACATCCAGTTCGCCCCCCTTGCCCTGAAACATCAAACCAGGGAGACCTTGACAACCTCATCGTCATACCTCTCTCTCACTCTCTCTCTTGATAGGGTTTTGAGTTGTCCACTACCTTGGACATACTCACTTATATTCTGGATCACAATACTTTGGTTTTTGTTTCAGCCATATATATTATGAGGCTGCACTACAATTTGTTTTGTTTCTTTCTTTCTTTACGATATTTTCGGCATTGTCTTGGAGCTGCATTTTCACTCCCACGTTGTACTTATACATGATATAGTCTTCAGTCCCATTGACCTACTTTTGTGGTCATTCGTTGGACATTAATAAAATTATCTTATCTTATCTCAAGTGTCGGGAAACAAATTCTCCATGTGAAACGAAAAACAAATACAGAGCCTTGAAAAAGCTCCATGCTTTCCCTTTACTTAGTGAAAATTTCACTTTTCTTCGTGAGCCCAAAAACTTCAAATTTTCTAAAGATCTTCATCGATGCTCAAGATATTCAAAGGCATTCATAAAGGGCGACAAAAGGATTTACATTGTTGTCTTAAGCTATGAAACACATTGATGGGCCTAAAATACAAGAAGCAAGGAAAACAAATCAACACCCAATGAAATGACAACGTGGTAGGTCCCTATTACCACTCAAACTCTTGTTAAGGGAAGGTCCCACCCTGCGAAGGAGAGCTTGGGGCAACGGATAGGCAAGCTGCCCACTGTCACCTCAGCGGCCTTGCCTCTACACTTTAAGGCTAGGGTTCCCATGGGTTCAAGACTAAGTCCTATCTTTGTATCTGGATGGGAGAGGACAAGGACTTGGTTCGACTTAAGGTTTACTATCTTCTCTAAAGGGATAAGACACATCAAATGAGAATCGGTGTAGAATGTGCTCAACTCATGTATCATAGTCATGTCTTCATATCAGAGATCAGATTGCACAAACATGTATCTTCTTCTAAAACATTCAAAACATATTATTCAATGACACTTTCTGTGGACAGATTTAAATGAAGGATCAAGTGAAATGTAAGCAGTGTTATGATTTAAATGAAGTATCACGTGAAATGCAAGCAGTGTTATGATTTAAATGAAGGATCAAGTGAAATGTAAGCAGTGTTATGAAGTTCAGAGCAGGTATTAATTATATGTTCAGACCATGGTTGTTAGGTCATGTCCCTTGATTAGGTCATGCCTTTTAGTTAGGTTGTGTTACTTCACTATATATATATATATAGAGAGAGAGAGAGATATATATATATATATTATGTTCACTACAAAATTCAAATAACATTTTCAGAATAAACAATTCACAATGTTCTGTAACTAAAGGGAACATTTCAATCTTTTTCATAACTTTTCATTGTATTCTAGTACTTTCATTCAAAGAGTGTATAATTTAGTTTTTTGGTGTCTAAATACAAGCATGGTCATTTGTATTTCCTTGTTTGTCAGAACCAAGCAAAGAAGGTGTATATGCTAGCAGAATTGACGCCTTCAAAGGAGATAACTGGAGGTGCATGGTACACAGGCCAAAACTTTGATACAGAGTTCACTAACATTGTTAAGCAACAGTGTTTGCAGTTCGTCTTGCAGCAGGTTTGTTGGATAAATATTTCCCTAAGGTTTAGTTCATTTCTTATTCTTTCTAATGCAATTTCATTTCTTCTTGGGCTAGGGTGTAGCAACTATTGAGAGTGTTGCTGATTTTGTGAGAAAGTCAGGGATATCAAAGGTGGAATTGAAGGTTGAAGAGCTCAAGCAAGTATGCAACAAAAAAATTCCTTCTCTTTTGTTGTTATACTTGGATTTGTTATGCCTGGGAATGTATTTTCTAATTTATATGTTTGAACTTTGTAAAAAGTGACAGGTGCCGTTTTTCTCATTTAACTTTCTGTTTTTCCCATTAGTAAACTTGAGTGGGTCATATTACACTTCAAAGTTCATAATGGCGAAGCAAAACACCACAATGTGTTGGATGTTGTTAAAGTCATGTTAGGATTTGAATTTTTTTATTTTCAGCTATAAAGATCACCCAAAGGTGCCTTGCTTATACTTGAAGCTAAAAAAGTGCACAATGATTGATGTACAATGTTATTGATACACAAACAATTGAAATAATTAACTCAGTCACATGTATATCCAAATTTAGAAATTAGAATAAGTAAAAGATAGAATTAGAACAAGGTATAATTAAAAGGGATGCCAAAAAGTTTATCCTGTGCTTCTTAGGGATGCGTCCCTGGGCATGGGGATAGTGTCCTCTGCATTTAATTGATTACCAGTTACTCAGGGATGTAGGGGGATCTCCTTGATTTACCAAGGGGATGGCCTTGAGTTCCAGGGACAATTAGGGGATATTCCCATTTCTGTCAAGGGGTGTCCACACTTCCCGCCAATGTCTAACTGTCTCCTTTGGCAATTTGCTAGTTATTTATTTATTAATCTATCCATGTTTTACAGTTAATCTCATTCAGATTCTTTTTTGGAAAACCTACATATGGTTTACGGTACATTGACGTTTCAGATCATGGAATCTTGATGTAAGGTACATCATCAGGACTGGATGTTTAAGGAAGATAATAATAAAACCAACTGCTGACAGTTCATCAGGAGAAGTGATAAGGCAGATTTTCAAGTCAAGGAATGAAAAGCCCTTGCTGTCAAAAGCAATAACCACCATAGCAACAAACAACTATTGAGTTAGACAAAAAAGGCTAAGGTTGGGAAAGTACTGATAAAAATAGGGAATAAGAATATTCTATGGCTTGTCATGTTTGATATATTTCATTAACATAGAGGGCCTGTTTAACTTCAAGAGAACAGACTGGATAGTAAAATTTAAGTCACAATCTATTTGACATTGTAGATTTACAAACGTACACAGAACAGATTATCTATGATTAAGGGGCTATGCAGCTAATTGGAATAGTCAATGTCATGGAAGCACATGAGAACATGGCATTTGGATTCTGTAGAGGATAGAAGGGTTTGTTGATGTTTTTAGTAGCATTGGACAGGTACTTCCACGACGGTCTGTGTCAACGCATGGGAGTCGTCACTATTACCTCTCATAATCTTAGGATTCACTTTATTAAATGATTCATAAAGTGAATGTACTTTTGTAATTAATGTGAATTTAATTTAATTAAATGCCTAAGTATTTGGTATTAGTAATTAAATTCAGTCCTAGTTGTTAGATCTAAAGTGAATGTGAGATTAGATCTCAGCCGTAAATCACTTTAGGAGATCTAGGGTTTTGGACTTACGGTAAACTCAAGGTTATAAAAGGTAGCCTAAGTGAGAGGAGGAGACAGTGATGGTACACAAAGAGTGAGTGAGTACTCGGGTGTGCAGGCGCAGGGGCCGAGGAAAGGGTGCAAGGGAGCAGCAAGGAAAGTAGCTGTCAGCAAGATTGAAGGACTGATCTTGCTGCATTTGTATTTCCTCAGAAGGGCCATTATCCCAGGACGAGAGCCCTGCTTTTATTTAATAAAATCATCATAGATCTGGTTTTCCCGCAAGGTTTTTTCCATGAATTATTTACCCAGAAATATCTTGTGCAATGTGTTTTGGTTTCCATTTATTTGCTTCCGCTGATTTATCCTTAATAACCTAGCTGTACTATTATTCAGTAAATGTGTTTTCCTTGGAATTAATGGTCGGTTGCTAGATTCAAGTTGTTTAACGTAGTATCAGAGCTGAGACTCTTAACGGAAACCAGATTTGCGTTGAAGATCGATTTTTTGCAGCAGGAAAATATTTCTTTTCTCAAGTCTCCAGAAGGGTAAATTAAAAAAAAGGGACTTTGTACAACAATGTACAAACGTCGCCATACGAACAGTACAACATACGACGAACTGCGGGCTCAGATTTGAGTTAGCTGCAAAGTAGGCGAATCATGAGCGTGTCAGATCTGTGGCTGAGTTGAACAACTGGGAACAACACCGTGAAGATCAACCAACGAACATGATGATTTGGTTGAGGAAGATCCGCCAGCCAAGTGTTGGGAGGTGCGGCTGAGTGGTCAGCTGACAGTCTGCGGGCTGGGAGGTAGTAGCAACACTGACACAAGCAGATAAGAATTGGCACAAGAGTTGTGGCTAAGGTAAATCAACCGATAGGAGATTGCAGTGGCTGTTGTTGATGTTTTGGTAGTTGCGAGAGGAACTTTCCCTCCTAGATGACCTTTCTTAGACAAGAAGAAGATTCCGAAAGCAAGATAACCATTGAACCGATGTGGAAATACCCTAGAAGAGAAGTCGGCCCAGAAGAATAAAGAACAATGAAAAGATACAATGAAAAGATACCTTTCCAGAAGAGAAGTCGACTCAATTAAGAGGACAAGAAGACTATAAATAGGAGGCGCCTTGGCTCATTTGTTACGCTCACTCTCACTCTCTCATCTACACAGAAGCAAGGCGCAAATCTGAGGAAGGGTGACGCAGTAGCTGCAGTGACAGAGATTCTTCTTGTTCAATCTTTCTGGTATTTCTCTCTTGTGTGCTACTCTTGGAAAAGGTGCGCTACCTTGGTATTGTGCTGCCGCTGTAGCTGGGGTGGTATTTCTGGTTGTACCTTGAGCTAGCCTTTGTGCTAGGGTTTATCTGTTGGTTCATGATTGGAATTTCTTTTTGAACAGAATCTGTCTAAGAAAGGTTGCTGCGTTTTTTCCCCAATTTGGGGTTTTCCCAGGATAAATGTCTTGTGTTCTTTTGTCTCTTGTTTATGCTGCTATTTCTCAGTACATGATATATATTAGTTGATCGTAAAGAAGTAAAAGAACACTGGTAACTCTAATGCTCTATAAATGAAGAAAATCTAACATGGAATCAGAGTTGGTTACCTTCAGAACAGTCTAACCACTGGAAGGAAGATCATTTGCAACAACACCTTGCCACTGCACCGTAATATCTTTGTCAAGCTCGTTGAGCATTAGTTCCAAAGTTGTTGGGACTTGTCTTTACATAGAGCAGTGCGCCCTACCCTACCACACCCCCTGCAACCCTCAGTGCATAGTTTGGTGAAGTTTGAAAAATCAAAGTTTTTCAGAGCTAGGGTTTCTACTGGCGAAAATATCAACCAGTATGAGAGTTGAGTATAGATTGGATGGAGTAGATAAATTTAGATCCTGGAAGCTTTCTAGAAGAGAATGAGCTATTGGATCATGTTAAGCAGATACTTCCAAAACCAGAAGAAGAAGATGCCAAAGCAAAGTTCAGGAAGAATAAGGTCAAGGCCAAGAGGATCTTGACAAACTCGATTAATGATCTTAGATCTAGCGCACTCATAGGAAGCCCAAGAGTTGGAGGCATCAATGATGATGTCTCCTACAATAGAGAACAACTCAAATAGGTCAACAACAAGAAGATTCTAGGTTTGCGTATCAGGTTTGATATTTTATATTGTTGGATATGGCTAATATCTGATTAGAGTTAGTTTGGATATTGCTGGAAATATTCATGCAATTGATGTCATGTTTTGTTGGCTGAAGATTGGTTTTGAAAGGCCTATTGTGACAACTCCCTAACTCCACAAGCTGTTATAAGAAGAGATCAACCTCTACAACAATATATATGACCTCCACCAAGAAGAAATCGACCCTACCAAATAAATATGAACTGTTGGTAAGGGAATAGAGTCCCCTCTCAAGAAAAATTGACCCCTAGACAAGTAAAATCGGCCATGCACTTGAAGAACTCGCCCGACGACTAGATCACGACCTCTTAACCAAAGGAATTGAGCCTCACTACAAGTAAAATCGATCCAACAAGTGAAGAACTCGCCCAACAACTAAATCTCAGCCTCTTGGCCAAGAAACTCGCCNCCCCCCCCCCCCCCCCCTCCACATGTAAAACGACCTCTCTCAATGTAGATTCTCTCTCCACATGCATAAATTCGTTCTAGCAAGGAAAAATACGGCCTCTCAACAATAGGAACTCGACCCACAATCAAGAATTGGGAAGCCCACATGAGAACTCAACCCTTCCCAAGAGGAATCAACCTCCTTTGAAGAATACTCGACTTACTAAGAAGATCTCAGCCTCTACCAACCAAAAATGAGTTGTTGCAATTTAAGAACTTGTCTTCCATTAAGCCACAAACTCTGCAAATCTGAATATTGTCTCTAATGGTGAAATCGAATGAAGAACTTGAGTGATTCTCCCTCTAACTTGGCTAGGGTGGAATCTTTCACCACCGAAGCCTGATTAGCTAGGGTGGATCTCTCACCACCGAAACCAATCCAAACTAGGGTTTACTCCATACCCCCAAAGGCTTCAAGAGCTCTTCAAGTCAAATCAAAATAATCAACATAATGAGAGGAAATGAGCCCCTATCTCTTCTTTATACCCATTTCTTCTTTTTCCCTTCAAGTGACTTTTTAATTCATCTTTAATATTTTCTCCTAAATATCTTTATTAATTTAATAAACCTTTTTACTCCAAAAAGTGATTTATTTGACTTTAAAGCATTCTCGGCCACTAAAAGTCACCTTTCCATCATCTCAACATTTAGAGCTTTTCCTCCCAATTCCAACGAGCTATTACACTAAGGTACCTCTCTTAGATAATTTATTAAAATGACACCCTTAGTGAAAGCCATTAATTAATGCTCAATAATACTCCCAAATTACGGGAACGGTTGAAATGCAACAAAATCTAAATCTGACTGTGCAGGAATGATCCTGATGATGAAAAATGATAAGCGGACCTATGAAAACATCAAATAACTCCTCTAAACCCCCTGAGCTCACTTGTAACATCCAATTACCCCTCTAATCATGCTGACACAAACCCATAAAGTCATCTCCAATTGCAAAGTAAGGGAACCCGAAAATGGGGACATTACAGTCCCTTCCCAAAGATTGCTTGTCTTCAAGCAATGCCATCACAACCATATGATCAATAGGCTGAACCGAACTGAAACGGAGAATGATTCCAGGATCCCAAATCGATCTGGAAGATATGAAACACGCTTTACTCAAAGCACTGTCCTGCCAGGTACTAACACAAGCGGCCACCCGAATACTACTAATAAGTAGAGAAATCATATACTGCAAGGACTCGGTCAACCCCTCAGAGAATTGCTCTTCCAGAGAACCACTCCAATGTACCGGAGGAGTAAACACTTGAAAGTAAAAACTGGCTCTCTAATCTATATCAGTCGTTGAACTGCCAAACCATGTAACACCAGGGTTCCAAACTAATCTCAGAAAGGAACCACCTTGAAAGGAGCCAGATGACTAGTTGAGCCCACATTGAGTAGACAAAGTCCCTCTTCTCCACCATAGATCACCATTCATCATCATCAACGTAGCAACGTCCACCACACCAGCTTAGCCCAAAAAGTACAACAGGTCTTGCTTCATGAGGTAATAAGTCTAGTCTTGTGGTAAGTGTCACTTTAATAATTGAAGCAATTGAGCATGTTGCAAAGGGTCCTTTCTTGATTATGCAAAGGAAATTATATCTTTTGCCTTATTTCACCTTGGTGGTTGACATGTTTCCCTAGTAAGTGGGTCACCCTCGGGGAAAGGGTTGCTACTGGGGGGTCTCCTTGAAGGGTCATCGTACCATTCCCACTCATTTCTTACCACTTTCCACACTTCTTCCCTTTCATTTCCTCATCTTTTGGGTTTTTGGGCTCATTGACCCCAAGAAGGGCTTATACCTCATTTCATGGGAAGAAGGGGCTAAAGGCCCAAAGGTGTTGTAGTTGGCAAAAGTTAAAAGCCATAAATTGTCCTTCTAGATGCTCGCCCTAAGGTCTTGAGAGCAATGAAATGCTTCTCCATAAAAAAATGAAGGACCTTTAAAGAAAAGAAATCCAATAATTAATAAATGTCCCGCTTGATGGGGAATGCATTTGTGGTGTCCTTTAATTTCCAGTGCATATGGCACTCAATGTGTTCCTAACTTCAAGTGGCATTTCGATGCTCTTTACTTTCCTTTGCACATAGCACTCAATGTTCGGACCATAATGAATTAAAGGAAAATAAAAGGGCTTGGAAAAATGTTGCATTGCAAACGAGGGATGCAACACACCCTTTACAAAGGCACCCATAAATGAGACAATATGAGCCCTTGATATGTCAAGAACCCCATGCCCAAAAGTCATACCCCCATCCACTTCATATTCACTACATGACCTAGAGAGGGTCTTCTTGGGAAGCACTCCTTGACTTGGGGATTGGCCTACCCAATAGGGCACCATGACAACCCTCCCATACCTAAATTTGGAAAAGTTTATAACGTCTTTGAGCATTTGTTCAGTTTGAAAAGGGGGGATTTAATGTACATGTTCGGGTGGTTCTTTTGTTAAATGTGGCTTACTTGGCATGATGCATACATGTGACTTGTGAACCCTTGGAGGGCGTACTTGTTTTTCTTTGCAGGACCTTGCTCGGTGAAAGTTCTTCATGTAGGCATTGACACCCTTGGACCTCCATAGGGGCTTGAAATCCCAGTGGTTGGATGCAACACCCCACTCATTGGAGGCCTTTGAATGATGAGCGTTGCACTTGAGATGACGCCTCTACCACATGGACATGGCTCGGAGACATGAAGAAGGGGTAACGTCACCCTCCTATGCCCAAATGTCCTCTTCTTGGAGCATGATGTCATATTTTGAGGAGAATTTTTACTATTTAGGTGCACTTGGTGGTGTTGTGGGCTTGAAGCTCCACTCTATTGCTTGATTTTGGGATAATGTGGCACTCTTCGAACTTGACGTCCTAGCCTTTGGAGGCTTTTCCATTGCACGTGCCACCTTGGAGAGAGATATTATGGGCTAACGTCCCATCATTATGTTATTTTTGGTCATTTTGTAGTCTGTGGGCAAAAAAGCAAAACTTCTGGCTAATTAAGCATTGTAGCTTAGGTTTTAGGCCTAAAATCATGGATTTAATTGGAAACTGGACAAACATGACTTGGGTTTTCCTCATATAAATATGAGACAAGTCATTTGTCACAAATCATAACTCATCACTTGGAAAATCATTCTTGACTGAGATTTCGACCCTCTTGGGCAAATCACTCTCTCTTTCTCTAGTGATGCGCCTATCTTGCGCCAGTTCTGCGGTGCTACTTGGTTGTCTACGCTTGCTAGGGTTTGATAAGAAGAAAAGATAAGTATATGTTATCAGGGTTTCTTCTTGTGATTAGAGCTTGTTCATGGTTGTATTGGAAATATTCTCTCTAAGAAAAGTTGGTTGGGGTTTTCCCCCGAGTTTGGGGTTTTCCTAGGATAAATCTTTGTGTCTTCTTGTGTTTGTTTATCTGTTGCTTATATATTTCAATATATGATTATTGAATGTTAAAAGAAGATAAAAATGCTATGGTAAATCTAATGTTAACGAAACTAATGAAAATCTAACATGGTTTCAGAGCAGGTTTCCTTCAGAACAGTCTAACCACTGGAATGAAGATCGTGAGATTTGCCTCTGCACAAACCTAAACTTGTCAAGCTCGTTGAGCACTTATTATAAAGTTGTCGGGACAAATTCCATCATAGATCAACTTGCCTTGCCCTAGCGGACTTGCTACATCTCTCAGATTGACCTTCCATCAAAATTGAAGTTTTAGGGTTTTAGGCTTGTTGACATTTTCCTGGACATTGAATTTCCTGATTCAAATTTCTAACTTTTTCTTCTTGTTGATGTAATGTCTCAGATTAGAAGACAAAGCTAGATGGTGCACTTGTATATAGGATGAGGGTGTTTGCAGGAGACGTACACTTGACAAAAGGACATTTATCCAAGCAATGACGGTAGATCCAAAGGGATCTTAGATCTAGTGCACTCAGAGGAAGCCCAAGAGTTGGAGGCAACAATGATGATGTCTCCTACAATATAGGCATCAACCAATTCCAGGTTTGCATATCATGTTTGATATTTTATATTGTTGCAGCCTAAGTAAGTGTTGTAACTAGAATAACAGTCTTTAGAATTCTATTACTGCTATTGTTATCAAATGTTTAGTGACACTTGAATATTGTTATTACAATGATCATCATGTACTAATGATGCACTTATTTACAAAATGAAATTGATCTCTTCTAGGAGATTGTTAAGTACCTGAATAGATCTGAAGATAAATCTCAAAATAAACTCACAATATCGACAGGAGTAAACCAAACCATTCACCAAATATCCATCACAAGAATGTAGATAGATAGATAAGATAGGATAATTTTTTAATGTCCAATTAGTGACCACAAAAGTAGGTCAAAGGGACTGATGGGTACAATGATGTCTTTACAATGCGGGAGTACCAAATGGTCTCCTATAAAGGAATAAGTTGCATGAAGTAAGATGCACAAACATAGATAATGTGAGCTTGGTTGAAGTATGAGGATCTTTCAACTGTGACCACAAGTCCCAAACCCCGCAACGGGGAAAAGATGCACAGGTGGAGAAGATCCAGGTGATAGGTCTATGGAGTAGACCCATCTCTCCTAACATATGAGGTTGAATGAAGGAAACCCAATAAAGTCTATTGGCCCGAAGAAGAGTTGGTGGGAAATGTAGACTGTCAACTGTGTTGCTGCCTGACAGAGGTCGCACGATGTTGAGATCTGGAGGGTGTTGGAAATACTAAAACAACTGAGAGGGGGGGGTGAATCAGTTGTTTATGAGCTTAAACAATTTTATACCTTTTAAATATTATTAATCTTCCTTCAAGTGATCATCAACAATATACAGCATATGGACAGTAAAAGTACAGACCATC
>SNQJ01S0217388.1:4825-15397 GCA_010110895.2 Picea sitchensis | reverse complement strand
TGCCCAAAGAAATAGTAACAGATGGAGGACCTCAATTTACTTCCCAGATGATCGCAAAACTTACCAAGCAATATAGTATTCACCACAGGTTTACTTCACCCTACCATCCACAAGAAAATGGTCAAGTGGAAAGCACCAATAAATTCATTGAAGGAATACTCACCAAAACTGTGGCTAGTTATCATCGTGATTGGGATGAACGATTATAAGAATCCCTTTGGGATTATAAAACAACATGGAGAAACACCACAATATTTTCTCCATTTTAACTTGTCTATGGTAAGATCCTCGTCTTCCACATTGAATTTGAGATCAAAAAATTAAAAACAACTTTAGAAGTAAATCTGGATCTAACTACAACTCGAAAACATTGTTTAGATCAACTCAATGAATTAGATGAAAAGCGCTTGGCTTCCATACATCATACTGACTTAGTCCAACAACAACGCGCCAAGTTTCATGATAAAAGTATTAATAAGAAGGAGTTTCGAAAGGGTGATTGGGAACTATTATATGATTCCAGGTTTAAAGATTTCAAGTGGAAGTCGTGCACTAGATGGTTAGGCCCTTATGAAGTGGATACCGTTTTTGATAACGTGGTTGTCAGACTCATAACCATAGATGGCTCAAAAATATCCTTACTTTCCAACGACCATCGACTTTTATTGTATCATCAACCACTTTCTAAGGAATCATTTGTTTCTCATGTAATTTCATATCTAGGGTTAAAAATCATTGGAGCTAAACCCNCACCTATTGGGTTTAATATCTCTTCTTGTTATAGGGTTGACCCAGGTTCTAAGCTTAACATGTTTCCAAAAAAAACCTCTAAGACTATCGGCCCTCCTAGTAAACCAGAAGGAAACACAATGCACTGCACAGTCTCAACCGAGATAACTTTATGGGTGATTACAATGCTCAAGTGCTTGCAGTCTAGGAATGAGTGGGGATATGGGATTAGATTTTACCTTCTTCATGCATTCATCATACTATCCATTCATTATTCTTAGGGTTTATTAATCTCTTAAGCCATGCATGCATTCTAACATATTCAACTAACCCTTTATTTGTAAATAAATCATTAACAGGAATTAAACATGATCAATCATTGACAGGAGAGTAAACATGCACTAAACACCACACATAACACGGGTTTTACCATGGTTCACCCCCTCCCGGGCTACGTCTACAAAGATCTGGCTTGTCTTCTCTTTTATTAGGTCTGCTACAAAATATAACGTTACATGCAATACATTTTTCTTCTTACAATCATGAATAGGTTTAAGACCTTCTATGAGGTGGACTAGATCATGCCAATGATCTAACCCTCAAGATCTGATCTACTCGGCCCTACTACGACCCTATTATAATTGAAAAATCTTCACTTTTCAATAGATTTTCATTAACAAACTCTTCACAACTCACTCTCCAACAAAACCCTGACCTAGACCTCGTAGGCTCTTATTTATACTAATTTTTAGGATTATAGCCTTTACAATCATTGTCCAAAACCCTAACCCTAGAATGATTAGGTTTCTATTCCTGCACGCCACGTATGCTTCTCCTCTTGCATGCATGCTTCTTTTCCTCATGCATGTTTCTTACCCACTTTTTCAAATCATTGTCCAGGTTTTTGGTAGGCATATTCCTAACACTATAATAGTCGAAGGAGATTTTTTTAGCATCCTATCGTCGAATTCTTGGAAACATCTGGGTTCACCTCAACTTGTGTTGATGACTCAGAATCAACTAGATTTTAACAGAAGATGTATTCAGCCTTTAGGGATCCTTCCTCAATTTCCTATTACTTTGGGAGGAAAAATGGTCTACATCGATGTGATGGCAGTCCACAACCCCTTGGACTTTAATTTTCTCCTCGGGCGAGACTATGTTTAGACCATGAAAGATTTTGCCTCCACACTCTTTCGAGCGATGTGTTTCCCTCACAATGGAATCATAATGAACATAGAACAAATTTCACTGATTGGACCTCATATGATGGTCAACCATCAGTCTTCCCTTAATGGTCCTTATATGCCAACGTCATCCGCCTCGTCAAAGGTCAATTATGTGGCAACTTATCCCATGCATTCAACTCTGAATGAGAAGGGATATCTCCCTTATTTTGACTTAGATCTAGTAGTTTACATGGTGATCTCTTCGATAGGACTTTTAGATCTTGATTTCTTTTCCCCTATCCTAGCCCTCGACATGTATTCCCTCCAGAGTGTTTTTCTTTTGTCTAGTGAAGATCTCTTGGAATCCATGATCGAGGTTTGTACCTTGACATGTATTCCTTCTAGATTATTATCCTCTTAGAAGCCATGATCAATATGATAGCTACGAGCATAGTTTAATTTCAATTTCAATATTGTTAAAAAATGAAACTGATTGATGAGCATAGTTATTTTCTTGTGTCAATCTCGTTAAAAAATAAAACAGCTAGTAATGACCATGGTTCCCATTTCTGTGTCAAGATCATTAAAAAATGAAATAGAGGTCTTGGGATCCAACACAACCAGTCATGAGCATAATTATTTTCTCGTGTCAAGCTTGTTAAATAATGAAACAACTAGTAACAAGCATAGTTCCTATTTATGTGTCAAGCTTGTTAAAAAATGAAACAAAGGTTTGGGGATACAACCTAGCAAAGAGCATAGTTTATTTTCGATTTCAAGATCATTAAAAAATGAAACTGATTTCCGAGCATAGTTCTTTTCGTGTGTCAAGCTCATTAAAAAATGAAACAGACCCTTATGAGATTAGTTATTTTCCTGTGTCAAGCTCATTAACAAATGAAATAGATGCCTCTCCCATTGAGTCGAGTCTTTCATAAGAACTCGTAATTGAACCTTCATTTCATCTGCTTGTGACAATTGATCATTTGTCTTCCTCTGGTGAACATTTTCCTGTTAGTAGCCAACATTCTAATTTGGCGTATAAATTGGTGATGGGAGAAGAGTTGGTAGTTGAAACGAAGCTTGGGTGGCATATCTCCAGCCTTTGATAATCATTTTGGAGTTAAGCCGCTAGCTTCTCAAGATAGGGGAAAAATACCAACCACCTACCTTTGGAATTTACACTGGGAAGTGTCGAGCACAGTTAGTTTTTAGTTTTAAGCTCATTAAAACAATGAAACCAGTTATGAGCATAGTTTTCCTAGTTTCAAGTTTGTGAAAAAAAGAAACCAACACAGGCATAGTTTTACTTTGTTTCAAGATTGTGTAAAAATGAAACCAATCTCGATATTAGTCTTTGTTCTTTCTCGTTCTCGTAAATACATGAGAATAGATTACCAAGATTAGTCTTTGTTCTTTCTCGTTCTTGCAAATACATGAGAATAGGTTACCAAGTATACTTTTATCACTTTTTTGGGCTCATAAAATATATACGAAAAAGGAACTTTTGGAGTTTCCTTTAAGCTCTTTTTAGACTCCTTAAATAAGAAAAGATCTTTGAGTATGATTGTCTTTTCACACTCGTTCTATGGATTTGAAAATACGTCCACCTGGTATACGTTTATCCCTTTTTTGGACCAGATGGATTACTTAGGAAAAAATACCTCATCATGGAGAACTCTTTAAGCTCTTTTCGAACTCTTTAGAAAACAAAAAGATTGTCGAGCAATCTTATTTTCTTTCATGTTCATTAAAGTGAATTTGAAAGAACTTCTCTTCAGCGGTAGTTTATCTCTTTTTCGGTCTCATCAGACCATTTACGAAAAAATAATACTCTATTCAAGCATGATTAGAAGAGTTCTCATAGGTATCATTTTATACTTTTCCGGACCCTGGAGACTAAATTTACGAAAAACTTCATGCTCGAGTCTCCTTTACTACCTTTTCAGACTCTCTAAACATGAAAAGGCCATCGAGTTTACCTTCTTTGGACTCATTAAACTTTATATCAAAGGACCCACACATGGGACTGAACCCCTCCTTCTTCAGGTTCATTAAAAATATATCGAGGGACTCATCGCAAGATGATCTATATTGAGCATTTGTTATCCTCCTCAAGATCGTAAAACTAGAAGGAGGTACTCATCGTTCATGGTGGGGAATTTTTAAAGTATTTTTCCATCTTGTTATCTTCATTATCTAGTAGCATTACTACTTTGAGTCGCCCTTGAACAATGCACCTTTTCTATCATGATATATAATAGTTGGGTCATTCATTCTCTTTCATTGACCCCCATTTCCATTGCATGTCATGTTCCCCTTATAGGCCTATAACTAGTGTTATGGTATTCATATGATATAATGTTATCAATTCAAGTTATTTCTCGTGCATACTTTTTCAAGACAATTTTACCTGCATCAGCCACCTATAGTTCCTTTCATCATGTTTATCCCATCCATCCTTGTGTCAGTTGTGCTCAATTATTATGATTTTCACACCATCTATATTTACATGTTTCGTGTCGATTGATGGTGGATGCATCAAGGCCCTCCTTCAATGGATTTCACCTTGTTCACTCCAACTCATTATCCAGTATTGAAATCTAGAAACCCATCAGTACCTTGGGACTTGTAGACATTAGTGGCAGGTCTCCTTGCATTTTGACAGTGGGTTTACATCATTGGCTTATGTCGAATGAACCTACGAGTGTTCGACATCAACTCCTTTATTCACACTTTTTAGATTGTACTAGGCATATTAGGTTTCATCATCATCATCAGTGGATTCCCTCGCGTATGTTAATGGTATCCATTAATGACCGTTAATCAGATGGTTTCTACCATGCTTGACCTCAGCTCCTTTATTCGCATATCATAGATTCATACATTTAAGATGTCAGACGAAGACCTTGGGAAGGTACACATTCTTGTTTAATGCATCTATTTCCCAAGCTGTGATGGAGAATATTCATGAGCACTTCATATATTGCTTAGTCCTTGAGTCATCTCACTACTTTGTATGATGTGACATAGATCCACATTTGTATTTGGTCATGGCTATTATTTCACTTGTGTCTTGCATGGATCCACCATGTATGTTATTATGGTTGTTCCCTAGTCTGTTACGTCATGCATAGATCTGTTGTGTAATTTTGGTAGTTTTTCTCTTTCTTCTTTTACCGAGTATGGGTATGCTCACCTCAGGGATGTTTTCTCTGCAGAACTGACGATGATTTCTTCTAAGTTTCCTTTTCCCAAAGATCTGTGACTTTTATTAGTAAATTATTTCGGCCATCAAACACCTCTTCTGACTTCACACTTTAGGGAGCATATGTTATAGCGTTATTAACCCCCTAACTATTGAGCCATCATCTCTTAAGTGGTCACTGATCCAATCCAACAATTTTCATCACCTTTTCCTTGAGTTTCCAGCCCAATTTCCTCTTGGTCTCTCTTTCCCTTCATTAAGGGTGTGACCAAAATGGTGGGTCACTCTTCATGTCCTGCCAAGGAGCGATCGATCGCTCTGTCTATGTGTCTATCGAGCGACCAATTCTAGAATCTCCTATTTTTGGATTTGGTTTCGATGGATGAGACTTCCTATTGATTTCACAGGGCTTACTCTTGATATGGCCTCCACTATGAGCTCAGGAATATTATCCTAACAAATATATATCCTTATCCCTAAATCCCTATAAGTACCAATCCATTTCCCATGGAAAATAGGAGGAAAGAGCTAGCAAGGTTACTCTGGTGATTTGGTTGCAAGACTTGGGCAAGGAGCTTGGAAGGAGACCATTTCATCAGCTTCACATCTTTGTAAGTTTTAATATTGCTTCTTTGATTAATGGAAGACATACTGGATGTTTCCCTCTATCTAATTCTTCATATAAGTTTATGTATTCATTGGTAGAGAATTAATATAATTATGTGTTATGATATACTATTAGATTTGTTTTCAATCCATGCATGATTTCTCTGATCTTTGGGAGGTTTCTTTCTTCTTTGGTTGTCTTCATGTATGAATAAGATCTAGGAACATCCTTATTTTATGTCTCTATTCTTGTCTTAGGCGCTAGTAGAACCTAATGGCGCTCAATTCCCGTAGGGTACAAAATCCCTACAACAACTTCCCAGTCAAGACAAGATACAACAGGTTGGTTGAATAGGTTCAACCCTGCCAACAATAGGTTTTTGACAGCCTTCAACAAGCTAAGCAATGCAACCTCTCCAACAAGGAAAACAACTCACCAAGATTTAGATTCACCAAACGCTTTCCCCTCTCCCCCGGGAACTCAGCGCAGTGGAGACCATTGCTTCCTAAGGAGGGAGGATTGATTTAGGTGTATATTAGTGGCTACCCACCTATTCCAACTAGCTCAAAACATTTTGTTAGTAATCTACTATTTTTAACCGTTTTTCGTGTCCAAAACTTCTAAGGCCATTTTGAGGGCCTAAAAGACATTTTTTCACAATCGGGAACCTCAATGATAACCAAAGGATTTGATTGAGCCCCCAAAATGAATATCCTCGTTGATACCTTTCCAACGAGCTATTGTGTGCCCCAATTGGAGATCATATGCCAAAGTTACACCCCCGGGAAGTTGATACACCAAACTACTCAAAACAGGGTCCACATAATTGTTGGCTTTTCATCTTCTGGGGTTAGGGTTTTATATTTTCTTTATGTTAAAAATTCCTTTGAAGCCTCATTGTAACAATCATCTTCTTGTGAATGAGCGTAGATTTCACATCTCTTCTCAAAGATAAGATGCAACTATTCTAGTGAGTCTTTCACTCTATATTTCTACAGTTTTGTACATTTCACTAATTAATAGAAATTGTGTATTATTATATCTATGTGTTTATGGTTATATATCTATTATATTATTGGATATCTGATATATCTATGTACATTTCTTTATTATATCTCCACTCTTATTTCGTGCCAAAAATAATCTGGATCACATAATGATGTCTAATGAAGTGGCCAAGGACTCCTGGCTAGGTTCTCTAGTTCCCCTTAAATCATTGACAAGTTATTTCAAAGTATCCAACCCTTCATCAATCTGTATGTATATGTTTTGTGGCAGTGGTGGGTTGGGGTTTTCCTCGCCTTGGTTTGCTTGTGGGGAATTTTCATTGTCTCTGGGTTCCATTTTTATAATATTTGTTGCAATTTAATAAATGCACTTATGAAAAAGGTATTACAAATAACAATTTCATTTTATCCCAACAAAATCATTAACATAATTTTGTGTAAAACAAAGAAAAATTATGTGTTATCTTTACAATTAACTTGAAAAAAACCTATACAAGATTAATGATTTTTTTTGAGATTTACATTCAAGTATTAATTATGTGTATTTTTATCTAAGTATGTATTGAAATAACATGGATGTCATGAACAATATACTAAGTGGTCGAGAGGCCAATGAATGTTCTTAAATAATAATAAAATATTAGATACCAATGTTATAACTATGCTAGATTTATTAGCATGTTAGATGTTTTTACAGAGATGAACTATGTGAACATGAAGAAAGAGAGATGACCTCAGTACCTTGTTTTTTTTTTATGTTTATTGTGTTTTCTTCAAAATTGTCATTGAACCATGCATTTGTAGTGAACCTTGCTAATAAGTTTTCAATGCCATTGGAATTTACATCCATAACCCATGACTAATTGTTTTGTATTTTTGCAAATCCAAGAGAGGAGACAAAGATAAAAAAGGAAATGACAAAAACGCAAGCATACTTGGCTTGAGCTGGACATGGTGGAAACATATTAGGATTTTCTCCTCCTCTCCTCCTCCTCTTTACTTGCTCAAACAGAGAAAATCGCGAGGCGTAGTGTGCAAATCGACATAAATCACTCTCGCAGTCCCTTAAAAACTGGGCACAAGAGGAATGCATGGACATTTCTTGGAACACACACGCGTTCTTAAGAACACACACACTTTCCTGCCAACGTGCCTATGTGGCACGCATAGTGGAGGTTCGAATTTTTCCAAACCTCTAACATCAAGAACACATTCATGTTGACCCCCTTGCCACTTTTTTTTCCACTAACTTTGTGCACACACCCATAAGAAAATGAAAATATAAAAAATATGTCATACCAACCTCATCCAAGCAACTATCTTGAATATGATCCTCTATTGGGCCATGACAAATATGCTCGCAATGAGAAACAACTACAGTGAAACCATAATGGCAAGATTGACCTAAAGGACCTACTTATACCTAGTGGTCTAAAATCATCAGATGATGGCTCTCAATAGAAGTTGCAACAAATGCATTATGCTAAACTAGACTACATGTCAAGGATGATATCACATTAATAGTGAGCTATATTGATCATCTGTTATCCTCCTCAAGCTCGTAAAACTAGAAAGAGGTACTCATCATTCATGGTGGGGAACTTTTAAAGAATCTTTCCATATTGTTATCTTCATTATCTGGTAGCATTACTACTTTGAGTCGCCCTTGAACAACGCACCTTTTCTATCATCATATATAACAATTGGGTCATTCATTCTCTCTCATTGACCACCATTTCCATTGTGTGTCACGTTCCCCTGATAGGTCCATGAACAATGCTATGGTATTCATCTGAGATAATGTTATTGATTCAAGTTATTCGTCATACATACTTGTTCGAAACAATTTTACCTGCATCAACCACCTGTAGTTCCTTTAAGCCTGTTTATCCCAGCCATCCCCATGTTAGTTGTGCTCCATTATTATGATTCACACCATCTATCTTTACATGTTTAGTGTCGATTGATGGTGGATGCATCAAGGCCCTCCTTTGACGGATTTCACCTTGTTCACTCCAACTCATTATCCAATATTGAAATCTAGAAACCCATTAGTACCTTGGGACTTGTAGACATCAGTGGAAGGTCTCCTTGCATTTCGACAATGGGTTTACATCATTGGTTCCTGTCGAATGAACCTACGAGTGTTCAACATCAATTCCTTTATTCACACTTTTTAGATTCTAATAGGTATGTTGGGTTCCATCATCATCATCACTGGATTCCCTCGCGTCTGTTAATGGTATCCATTAATGACCAATAATCAAATGGTTTCTACCATGCTCAACTTCAGCTCCTTTATTCGCATATCATAGATTCATACATTTCGGATGTCGGACGAAGACCTTGGGAAATTCCACATTCTTGTTCAATGCTTCTCTTTCCCAAGCTATGATGGAGTAATTCATGAGCACTTCATATACTTCTCAGTCCTCGAGTCATATCACTACTTTGTATGATGTGACATAGATCCACATTTGTATTTGATTGTGGCTATTATTTAACTTGTGTCTTGCATGGATCCACCGTGTATTTTATTGTGGTCGTTCCCTAGTTTGTTACATCATGCATGGATCCGCAGTGTAATTTTGGTAGTTGTGCTCTTTCTTCTTTTACCGAGTATGGGTATGCTTGCCTGAGGGATGCTTTCTCTGCAGAACTGACTGTTGATATTATGGTAGTTGTGGGAGGTATTTACCTCCACGTGTAAACCTGATGAGAATAGAATACTCTGGGAAGCAAGAAGAAACCCTAATGAGTTGGCTAATAACCCTAGAAGACTTGTCGTCTCAATAAGATAATTTATATTAGGTTATTAACCTCCAAGAGAAAACGTCGGCCAGAAGAAATAATAATATGCTGAATAGACAGATACCCAGAATGAGAAGTCGGCCCAGGTAGTCTCAGAATTGCAGAGCAACACTTGTGCGCACTACAGTGCCCAGTTTTGTGCGCAAGTTTGAAGGAGAGCTGTCGGTGTAGCTGCTGCAGCTAGAAGTTACGTTTTGGCTTGGAATATCTCTTGGCTAGGGTTTGGACTATCTGATCATCTCTTATTGGTGCGCTATCCTTGGGAAAGGTGTGCTACCCTTTGTTTGGATATCTATCCTATGGTTTGCTTCCAAAGTGATTCTCTGTCAAGGTTAAGGTGCTCGGAGGGTGGCTTCGGCCTATGGTTGGGTGACAATAGAGATATTGTCAATGGTAAAACATGCACATCCATTATATTCTAATAGGTTATGGGTTGACACCTCCTTCATTCAATCTAACCACTGGAAGGAAACATAGTCGTAAGGATATTGAGCTCGTTGAAGAACTACCACTAGGGTTTCTAGCAGGAGCAATCACCATAGCACTACCGCTAGGGTTACTAGGAGGTGCAGTTGTAGAAACCCTAATCCTCTTGTTGAGGCACCTTAAGTGAAGGGATTGACCTAATTTCCAAACATATCAGTGCGCCCTAACCTAGCACATCTCCTGATACTCTTAGCAAGCCAAGATGTCAAGTTTGAGTCTCTGGTCAAATCTAGGGTTGACCAAATCAAAGAAGCCATGACTTACTCCATGAAGTCAGAGAAAGAGTTAGATGGAGCTTCTAACTTCAGAGTGTGGAAGACAAGGATCGAACTCATCCTTTCCAAGAATAAAGTGTTGAATATCGTGAAAGGAAAGATTGTGGAACCAGTGTTTGAAGAAGGAAAATAGAAGGAACCACATAACGTTGCAGTTATGGAGAAGTTCAAAGACGATGACATCAATGCTATGAGAATCATAGTGGAATCTATAAAAGACCACTTGATACCCTACATCTCCCATCTTGACTCATCGAAGAAGATGTATGATGCCCTAACA
>SNQJ01S0217387.1:0-15397 GCA_010110895.2 Picea sitchensis | reverse complement strand
TCGATTCCAGGTACCATGAAGACTTTCCCCTCCACAGTCACCTCGTGTAAAGACCCTAAAGAGATAGGCCACTAAGGTTACCAACTACTACAATGACACCTAGGGAAATAGTCGACAATCTAATCCAGGCACAAAGGCAGGGTATCTAGCCCAAAATAAACTTGAGAGGCTTCCACTCATCCTTGTGGGTATACCTTCAAGCAACACCCATAATATGCGCAATCTCTACACCAAGACCAACAAAGAAGGGTGAGTAACTCTGCTAGCCCTAATGTTACCTCATGATTGACCCTTGCGTGAGAAGGGATTCCCAGGAAAAAATGTAATAAGTGGATTTACCGCTCCCTAAATATAGATTCTATGTATGTTTGCAGCTTTGGAAAGTTATCTTTCACACCTATTCCAAATCCTCACAACTAATATAATGTAGGTTTGCTACCAGAAAATATAAAAATGTCTAATCAATTTTTATAAGCGCTTTATTTTTAAGGTTGTTGTTACTCAAAAGGAATATGGCATGGACAATATGGTGTTTTGACCGACTCGAAATTTATGCAAAGAGATGAAGATGCAATCTTTTCATTTCGATGAAAGCTATGCTACGAGAAGGAGAAAACATTTATTATTCCCAAATGTACAATGTCCCAAAATTTAACTAAACTTGTCAATATCAAGATCCTCAAGAAATGAGAAAAAAAGACTGTACACCAATACACGATTCATGTCCCCCCCTCCATCCATGAGGGGGGGGAATTTTCAGAATTCAAGACCAAAAAATGCCAAAAACCATGCAATTTCACTACTTCAAATGCAAAGATGCCCCCAATCTAATATAAAGCAAGAAATCAATTTTTAGTTTCAAAGATATCTAAAAGAAATAGCAAATCTCTGTAAAACAAATCAACCCCAAAAAAATTTATCTTTTAACACAAACTATTCAATAAAATAAAAAATTATGTCACCAAACAATTCTAAAGAAAAACAATGCTTTGTAATTGAAAGACACTCAAAGCAAGAGACCAAATATTTCAAAAGAAAACAAAGAAAATATCTCTAAAAGCAGTTTCAAAGCTGTCAAGCAGACTGCAAACAGATCATAATCAAACCCAAAAAATTCACCCCAAAACCAAATCCAAGATTTGGGTAAGGAAAAAACCATCAAAAATATAAAAAAATCACAATTGTCGCAAGCTGTCAGACTAACACAGTGCAGAAATCCCTGATTTCTGCAGGCCAAAGAACCAATACAGTGCGGAAATATGAGGTTTCCACAGGCTATCTATGGGTCAAGTTGTAGGGATTATGCACTGGTCAAAAGGGTAGGGTGTGGAAATCAAATATCGCTGCACTATCCCTCAAAGCAAGGTGCGAAAATCAAAGTAAAAATGAAAAAGTAAGAAGTAAGAAGGTTTTTCCAGTGAACTTAAACAATCAAAGAGTCAATTTAGATCTCCTAGTGACTTAGAAAACAAAACCTAGGAAATCAAAGAAAGAAAGCAAGAAAAACTAGGAAAACAATATGTTCCCCAGTATGGTCGCCAATTTTGTTATCGGGCTAATTGTTAAGTGAGGACACAAATCAATCCCCCTAGATTCACTACAAAACTAGAAAAAAACAAGATAATACACTACTCTTTCCTTAGTTTTCAATTATCAAATGAGAAATGGATCTAGAACATACCTTTTAAATATTGAAGAACTGACTTCGCCAATGCAATCCAATCTCCGTCACGAGGTTTATGAGAAATATCTACAAATAAAAATAAGCTGACGAATACAATAATAACAGAGTCTATTTGATACGAAACTATGTATGTGATCAAGGAATCATACAATATGGACAAATGACATTCATATAGGAAAGAAAAGTATATCTGTATTAAACAAGGTGGAAGAAAGATACGACCATATGCCTTGATGTCGTCAGGTTCCTTCCAATAGTTCCTTGCTTCCCACGCACTTCTTTCTCCAAGGATTCTGAGACCATGGATCTGATAGATACTCACAATCTATCTTGACAAAGAAAATCTCAAAGCCACTCTAACCAAGCTAACAATCTCAAGCCAAAACAACTAACTTTCTCCATGAGAGCTCCTCTCCTTTTATAATTTGAAGAGGATAAGGTGAGGAGGTTAGGATGATCCAACTAAATCATGAAAGAGAGTAAGATCCAAATCGTTCAGAGACCACCTCACCATAGAAGCTTCTCCTTCTAGAAGCATCAAGAAGACACTCATTTTTCTCACGTACAAGAATTTTTGCACCCTAGCTATAGAGAAACCTGTGGAAACTCTGCAACCTAGCTATAGAGAAAGGTGTGGAAATCAAGAATTTCCACACCCTATGTATAGTGCAACCTGTGGAAATCCTCCTTAATAGGGTTTTTACAAAGGAAAATAAAACTTATTTTCTTAGTAAAATTTCTTCTCCCTTCTTTCTTCAGGAATTCAGGCCACTGACCCCTATGAAGGAAACAGATAGGCTTACATCATTAATGGTCATATGGATGACGAAAATAATGTGTAACAGGTTGTATATGTGTATTGAGGGTGTTAGCCCCATTTTGTACTATAAACACCATATTTTTTGAAATATATAAAAAAGGATCTTCGACTTTACTTATGTTTTAAAATGTGTACATTGATTAGATGGCTTTCTTTGATTTTAATTATGTGACAAATGAGAATCTAAAACAAAGTTAGCATAAGCATCAGATACATGATTAGAACTCCTAGGAATATGATAATATGTAATAAAATTAAATTTTCGTTATAAAAGACGTACCTGTAGGAAACGTCGAAGTAACGTAGGATCACACATGCAGTAACGACAATTCAACTGACGTACTAATAACTGGGAATCCAAGCGAACTTCTAATGAATGAATGCCATGTGAGATAGCATCGCTCAAAATTTCTATAAAGACACTATATTCGACCACATTGTTCGTGGATGGCCCTAGGCATACGCCACCTAAAGACACCAATAGACCCTTGGGCGAGTAAACCACCCAAGTGGCAAAAGAAAAGTTATGTGTATGATGATTGGACCCGTCTATGAATCCTAAGTAAACCGACGACTCCATTGACATCTATGAACAAAGTGAAAAATTGATAAGCAATCCGAAGACAAAAAAGAAAAGATATATATACACTAAATTACATTAGTATACAAAGAGTTACGCCCAAACGTGGTACTCAAGCATAATATCTTTTCAAGTAGAGCCCATTTCTAGGCTCAACCACCTTATTCCCTTCATAATATTCTAACTCATGGGATCCTTTTTCTATAACATGTCGCAGGATGTAAGGACTGTGCCACATGGGTTTAAACTTGCCTACCCCCGGTGTTTTTTTGTCTTGATCATACAAGAGGATCAAGTCACCCTCGACGTACAACTGAGGACAAACAAACTTATCGTACTGGACCTTGACACATCGTTTTTTCACCTCGATAGTCGTAGAGGCATCTCGATGCTGCTCATTGAGGCTCTCTAGATGTACAAGGCGTCGCTCGAGATCAGAAGTGTCAGGTAGGAGCACGACTGCCAACTTAAGAGAAGGGATTTCACATTCAATAGGTAAAATAGACTCCACACCATGTACTGATTGGAAAGGAAAAAATATGGTGGCAGTCTTGACCGAGTTTCAGTATGCCCAAAGTGTAGGATATAACATGATGTGCCAGTCGGATTTACTCTGACTGATAGTTTTTAGCAAATTGGTCTTGAGAGACTTGTTGGCGGCCTCTACTTGTCCATTTTCCTAGGGATAATAAGGAGAAGAATGACCATGTCTAAACCCTAGCTGAGCTTCTAGTTCTTCCATCATCTCATTTTGAAAGTGACTGCCATGGTCAGTGACAATCTCACTCGGGATATCGAACTAGGCGATTATCTGATTGAATACAAAGAAGGTTGCAGTATTCCCATCGGATTTAACTATAGGCATGGCCTTGACCCACTTAGTAAAGTAGTTGACGGCCACAATAATGTGTCAATTCCCCCCAACCAAAGTTGGGTTGCAATCAAAAAAGTCCACCCCCCACTTGGTGAAGGGACTGATAGTAATGACTGGATGAAGAGGGGTTGGATGCGAGTGCATTTTTCGAGTGAACACCTGGCAGGGGTGACACTTCTTAACCACTGCAATACAATCTTTAAAGATCGTAGGCCATAAATAATCAACTCACAATATTTTTTGAGATGTCACAAGCCCAGATAGATAGCCACCATAAGACCCACTGTGGCAATCGTTCAGAATAGACTCATCTTCTCTGTGATTTAAACGACGACACAAGATATCACCTATTCCTCGAAGATACAAAGTGTGACCGACGATAGTATATTTCTTAGCTTGGTATCTTATACATCGGCATTCATCTCGTGAGAGATGTTGAGGGAACTTCAAGGTCTGAAGATAGAGAAAAATGTTTTCGTACCAGGGGTCAGATGATGAGACAAGAAAAATTTGTTCGTCCACAAACGAATCAACATGGATAACATCCTCATCTAATAGTGGAAAATCGGATATCAACTCTGCAAAGACTAGGGATTTCTTGGATTTCGAAGAAGAAAAATTGAGATCAAACTCTTGTAAAATGACAATCCATTTATTATATTTTCCCCCTATGATACGTCGGGTAAGGACCTATTGAAATGGATTGACATCAACAACCACTATAGTCTTGCAAAGTAATATATATTGACGCAAATGTTGAACTGCGTGCACGGTAGCCAAAGCTATCTTTTCAACGTGAGTGTAATTAAGTTCAGGACCGAGTAAAGTTTGACTAATATAGTAGATGACGTGCTCACAGAGCTCATCATCCTCCTGAACCAGAACCATGTCAATCGTATCATCAGGGAGGTGATATAAAGCAGGTAATCTCTACTGTAGTTAGGAGGCTTCAACAGAGGCGCTGACACCAAATATTACTTCAAAGCATCGAATAACTCCTGGGCTCGCTCATCCCAAATAAAAGGGGTGCCCTTCTTCAAAATATGCATGAAACCTTTAGTGATAGTGGAATAGTTCACTATAAACCTACGAAGAAAGTTAGCTTTCCCTTGTAAACCCTGAAGTTGTCTAATCATGCGTGGGGGAGGCAACCAAAGTATTTCCTCAACCTTAAGTGGATCTACCATGATCCAAGTCTCGGAAACTAGAAAACCTAAAAGACGACCAGACTTAATGCAAAAGATGCACTTGTGAGGGTTCAACCAGATTCTATAATAACGACATTTTTCAAAAACAAGCTAAAGGTGAGTAACGTGATCCGCTCTCTTGCAAGAGTGAGCGGTAATATCATCAAGGTAAGCTTCGCCTATGTGCTTAATATTGTGAAAAGAGAAATTCATGGCACGTTGAAAGGTTTCTCCAACGTTTTTAAGGCCGAAAGGCATTTTCCGGTATGAAAAATTACCCCAAGGACAAATGAATTTTGTCTTGTGTTGATCCTCAGGTTTGATTTGAATTTAATTATATCTTGAAAATCCATCCATAAAATAAAATACTTCTCTTCTCGCACACTCGTCGAGAATCTGATCGATGAAAGGTGTGGGGAAGTTGTCTTTCGGACAGGCCTTGTTTAGGTCACGGAAATCCATGCATACACGGATGGTTCCTTACTTCTTATCTATAGGAATGAGGTTGGATACCCATTCATTCAAGGGAACTGGGTAGATTAAGACAACATTAAGTAGCTTCTCCACCTTTTCCTTAATAGCAAGGGCCTTTCGATGTTTCTGAACAGTTTTAGCATCTGGATAAGTTCTAATATCATGTTCGACAATCCAAGGGTCGATCCCTAGCATATCTTTATAGGACCAAGAAAATGAGTCTTGGAATTCCTTGAAGATCTCGGTAAAGATTAAGATTTCTTATGGAGAACAATATTCACTGATATTTACATTTTCAACTTTACCAGGGGTATGAGAGATGTCGATCGTGACGATAGGATAAATGCTCGCCATATTTCCTTCAGCATAAATGTCGTGCGTATCAAGCAAAACTATGGCATGACCAACTATCTCACTCAAAGTAGATCGAAAGTTGTCTTGTTCGATTCTTTCAATCTCTGGGAGAAAATAAGAATGGTGGTGCATGTCATCCCAAGGTTTTTCGGAACCATTCATGGCCTCGATGATGGCTTCGTCGGAGGGAAACCTCCCATTGAGGAAATCATGTGAACAAGACAATGAAGTGGCCCACATGGGCCTAGAAATGAGATCCTCCTCGTCCATCAGCGAGGGAGCATGATCGGGATCAGTGGAAGAGTCGAGAACAAATTGATATGCAATCTTTGTTGTTGATAGTGGCATGGCCATCCCAGCATGTGAATGACCTTCACAAGATGAATCCAGTGAAGGTAGGGTCCATGAATCATTAAAATAAGAAGTGCGTAAAGGAATGGACGTCCCAGTCAAGAAGAGCTTACTGTACATGGCATAAATGTGATGGTTCAGTGCCAATAAATTGAAAGTACCCATAAGGTAAGAATACATTCTGACACCGATATTCTCATTTGTCGGCTGAGAATTTTTTATCACCAAGATCGATGGTCCAAGAGATGCATTAGGACTAGAGCATGCAAAGGATAATTGATCGATCATCAAAATATTCCCTTCATGAGGAAAATAAAGACTACGGAATATGGACGACACAACGACAATCATAGCATAAGTCCAATTGTGACCTAGTAACAAGTTATAATCAAGAGGCACATCAACTACCTCTACTTCCAGCTCTATCGTCTTCCCACCTAACTAGACCGGAAAGGCAGGGAGAATACCATGAGGGTGGAAGGAATGACCATCAAAAGAAGTCAACATGTTCGATGACCTGGAAAGGGTTGGATAACCGAGAGCTTTCCAACAAACCAGGGACATTACACACGTAGCAACACCTTCATCAACAATCTCATGTTTGATGGTATACTTTGAATACTCCACATGGATTTGGAAATCCACATGGTAAGGCAAGTTAGGCTTAACATCTGTGACGTCAAAATTGGTAACCTTTGAGCCACAGGGTTCTAGAGCTCCTAAAGAAGAGAATAAGGCATTCCTATGTGAAGGACATGTTTGGAGTACCTCCAAAGCTGACATCGCACAAGGGGTTTGACCCAAGTCCTCAACAATAGAGTAGTTATGGGTGGCTCTAGCATTTAGACTATGGGTAGAGTGTTTAAGTAGTCCTTTTAGAATACAAGGCAGTGGCTCCGGTTTCTCAATCTGTAAATTCATCTTCGAAGGATGAGGAGGAGATTCTAGAACATGAGTATTTTGTTTAGAACTATAGTCTCAAGATCGAGTCTCTACATTAACTTTCGCATCAACCATATCGATAAATAAACAGTCACCATCTTGTGACTGTTGGTTTTGACCCCCACCAGCCACATTTTCATCATTTGAGGAGCTTGAGGCTAAGTGTTTATTATGTGGGAATGGATTCGTCATCATGACGGGCGATTGAGCTAATAACCTCGCAACTTCTGCAAGTTTGGGGCACAAATGGGTAAGTTGATCATCTTTTTAAAGCTTATAGGGAAACTTCACCTTACGTATTTCTCGTTTTCCCTCTCCAACATTACTACTCATCTTCTCATTATTATTATTGTCCTTGGGTTTTTTACGATTTTTCCCACCCGTACTGTTATTACATCCTTTCTTCTTATTCCCTCCTGGTTGTTGGTTACCATTCAAGTTGGTTGATGATTGCACAGAGTGTACATCCACCGACTGAGTGGGGTTGGAAGACACAGACGAGGTTGGTCCTCCTGCAGACTGGCTTAAAGACAACTATTTTAATTGGTTTGTCACTGAGTCTATGAAATTTACATTGGCAGAACCTACAATGCCATCGACATGAGGTCCAAAATTTTTCCTAGGGTTGTAAGTAGACCACGGTTCTTCAAGAAGAAGGTGGTATAACATCCCAGACTGACCATATATCAAATCTAACTTTTGGTCCCTAAAGATCGCTTCTTCTTCAGTGGTAACCCCAGAAGTAGCAACGTCCTTCGAGATAGGAGGGTGCAAAGACTTAATAAACCATTCTAAAATAAATGTCAAGGTATAGGGATCTTAATCAACCTCTTTCATCTATGCCACTCCTAGATATGGTCCAAGATATGAGTGGCGGTGTCCTGGCATAAAGTTGACAACAATTCTAAGCCAGCATCATAACGAATGGGCAACTAGAAGTGGTTAAGAAATACCATCACCAACTGACCAAAAGTTCCATATGCCTCCTTGGGTAGCTCAATATACCATTTCATAGAAACTCTGATAAGGGTTCATTGAAATAATCTCAAATGAATAGAATCGTCATTAAGGGATTTTGATGAGCACCAAAGGTGAAAGGTAGTGATTTGATCACCAAGATCCTCTCTATTATTACCTCAAACTTTGAGATGTCTAAAGGAATTTTGGTGGGGACCGGGGGCCATGTAGGATCATGACTCACAGGGTCATTCATTAACTTAGCCAAATCTGGCATATTAAGTGTGGCTAGAAAAGGGAGACGGGGTTACGACATCTGGCCCCAACCTCTCGAGAAAAATTTTGCTTATGGATTTGCAGGCCATCCAGGGTTTTGATAAACACCATGACCTTGTCTGGAATTATAAGGCCCTCCTCTGGGATGATTCATATAAGGTTGGTTAGGCATCATTCCAGCTGTGATGTTCTATTGAGGGTTATAGAAATTCCCCCTAGTCGAATTGGATCCAGGTTGGGGATTTCCCAAAGTGTGAAATTGACCTCCTCCAGGTTGGAAACTGGAGGATAGAAGCGAATTCATCATGACAAATGTATTGGTCAGAATCTACGCTGAGGAGTTGGGGTTGTAGGATGGAACTTGAGCTGAAGCTTGTATCCAAGGTTGACTATTCCACCCAGAAGTAGGAGAATTGGACCCAGGGTTAAAATCAGGGATACCCCTCATATTAGGAGTCATTTGAGGGATTTGAGATCCACCAAATGAAAAAGGAGTGTAGGGAGGTTTACTACCCCCAAGCCCAATGCATTAGGGCTAGTAGCTAGGATGGAGTTCAAAAACTGCGATGTGAAGTTAGGCATACCATAAGAAAATGGACTAGAATCCATAGGAATGGACTGAACATTGTAGCTTGGTGAGTGTCCAAGAGACCCAAAGGGGTTCAAGGTGGTATCTTGAGCATTAAATATAGGCTGGGCCATAGTAATGATAGGTACCTCTGGCACTACAACCATAGAGGTTGCAGGAGTTGAAGGGGTGCCACTAACTATAGTGGGTATGGGAGTTGAAGGGCTCCTAGAATTATGAAGACCATGTTTAGTACTCATTCTTGTAGAATCACATGTATGAATGGTGGACGTGTCTTTACCATGTATAATGACTCTATGCCTTTTAGAAGGCAAGGACATGAAATCCGGTGGTAACTGTAACAAGCGACGTGACCGACGGGGAGGTTGGTCCGACTCCATGATGACTTAAGACTCTAAAGATAAAAAAATATATATCCTAAGGACAACTAGTAAGCAAAGAACACACCAAAAGTCAAACAACCAATATGCATGCAAACGGGGTAAACTAATTGAGTGGCCTCCCTCCCTAAACAAGGTATGTCTAGCCCAAGAGGGGCATGAGACTCCCTTCTAAAGATCGGATGTAACAACATTAGTTACAATGGCCCTCATGGGATTAACAACCAGTTGGTTAGATCCCCCAAGAGGGGTAATCCTCCATAAAGGATATGTGTTTTCTAACCCTTATCTGACCTAGTGTACCTACAGAATAACCCCTGCAAGTAACCTATGAGACACCTAAGTCAAGCAACTAATAAACCACCGTATAATCGATGCACATACGAGTAGTCGTAAGTCAGGTCCACCGTATGGGAAAGATAGCAAAGCCCAAAACCTTGAAAGCACCCCCTCTCACAGAGGTAAAGGAACTAACAATATCCCTAGATAAGAATAGATCCCTAGAAATATCTCTGACGCTAGGAAGGTATCGTGGGGATATCCCTTCAACCAAATTTGCGTGACCTTGTGATTAAATATGGTGTGAGCGAAGCCTCCTGATCTTACCAATTATACAATGGATTTCTCCACTCCCTGACTCAGACACATATGTTGATTTAATTTCCTTGGAGAAGTTTACTCACAAAATCCTATTCCAAGGCACTAAACCCTAGGCTAGTTTGTGCACCCTAGAAAATAAAATCGTTACTAATAAATTTTAAATTATAACATTGATTTTAATGGTCGTGATTACTCAAAAAGGTATGGTAGTGAAACTCATGGTGTTATGACTCTGCAAGAAAAGTAAATATGAAAATAATGCAAAGTCCTAACTTTAACTTTTAATGTATGATATGCTTCTAAAAATGATGCAATATTCAAATTCAACTCTGCAATTCAGAAGTAAAAATGAAATCTTTCAATGTATGCACTAAGATAATGATAAAAACTCAAAAGAAAAAAATTCCAAGCAATGCAAAATACCTATTTTGTTTTTGTATTTTCAATATATTGAAATTGAAAATGCATGGACTGAAAAGTAACTTGATATATATGGCCCTATTGTGTATAAAAAAGAGATAACTCAAGAAGGATATCAAGCAAAAAAACACCCAGCCCAATGTACAAGGACAATAAAAATGAAAATATGAATAGAAATACTTCACCCAGAAATTCAACCAAAAGAGGGTTTCCTGTCATCCCACAGGCACTCAACAGGCACTACAGAGACCTAATAAGGCTCAACAAGCATCAAATCCCACCCAACAAACACCAGATCAAGAAAACAAGCAAGGATAAAAGGTGTATGCAATTTTTTGGGAAAACAGATCATATATATGCATCTTGCAGTGAGACAACCTGTGTGTATACACGACTGTCAAGGCAAAGGAGCATATATGCTTTGAAACAAGGCCAGGCAAAGGAGAAAGGATAAAAACTTAGACCCAGAGTGAACAAGAGCTGTCAATAAATGATACAACAAGAACCACAATAGAAATGAGAGAAATCTAAGGAGAAAAGTACTTCAAACCCTAAGAAAGAAGATTCAATCCCCAATATGGTCGCCAATTATGTTACGAGGAAAATCTCTCTATGGCTAGGGTGAACCACAACAGACGAAAATGATTGCATAAATCAACTCTATCCCAACATCATGCTATATAAACCAATGTGCAAGCAAGATAAGAAAGAGGCTTACCTCATCTAGATGTTCAATGATGTCCACCATTGAGCATTTTGACCTAAAGCTATATACCTGCAACAACTTCTCAACAAACAAGCAAAAACAAGCATATGGTGGCAATATAAAATTTTAGCACATTAGATAGCATCATCCATCAATATACATAACAAATACGCCCATGGATAATAATACATATATTTGCAAGATATCAATTGGATGGGAAATGAGTATTTCTATTAATAAATGATCATCAAAAGTGAAAATATTACAAACTTTTGTGTCAGCACAGTTCAGAACCAAGAAACTGAGTTCCTTCCAACTGGGCCTCCACCACTTCAATCCTCCATCAAAGGAAAGCTCATATAAGGGAGACAACGAGGTTATCCATCAATAAGGGAATATCTTGGGGGATGAACATTGTGTTCATACTTAAAGGACAAAGGGATGTAGACTCAACATGAAGTAAATAATTTCTCCAGAGTAACTTTTCTCTCAAAGTTGAATTCTCTCCCCTTTTCCACAACTTGGAATTGGCTTCTTTATAGCCTTCAAAATGCAACTGAAGGGTCTATTCGAAGCATTTATATTATATGGAAGGCCAAGTATCAGAGATATCTTGTCGTGACATGGAAACCCGACATTTAATTTTGATTTTTTGGCAAAAATCTCGATGTACGCGAGCTGTAGTGGAGTATTCTGTGTATACACTTGTTGTATAGGGTGCAAGATGCATACAAGTGGAAAATTTATATTTTTGTCTCTGGAATTTAGTAATAGGGAAGATAAGTCTTCATAGGAAAATGGAATAATTCCCTCTCTAAAAGATTTCATAGGGTGAGGCAAATCTTTCTCTAATAGGCGGATATGATACCTGAATCACCTATCTCATCGGACAACTAGTGAGATTTAAAAAAATTCTAAATCATGTAATCATGAATCCTTCAACCTCTCCATAGTACTACCAGTCGAAGCGATCACGAAGTAGTGAAAATTGTTTTTTGTTGGTTAATGCTTCCACTTATTCTATCCGTCCATTGTGTTGAGCACTCAACACACCCTAAAAGTTTTGTGAAAATTTTCTCTTTTGGGTACCACTTTGTTTTTTTTTTCTCTCTTTCTGAATTGAGTCAGTTGTGTCAGGATCAATAAGTTTTTCTTTCTTATGTTTTATCATAGATCACATTTGGATTGGTTTGTATTTTTTGAATATATTGACTTCTCTTCTAAAGTAGACTTGGTAGTTTTAACTAAGTATACACAACTAAATTTTTGAGACATGCACCTATTATGGGCATCGGTGGAGTAAAATCGACCAAATGAAAATGAAAAGCATTGATCATAGATCTCCAATGTATCATCGACATCAGGAGAATGGAAGAGTGGGTGCATCGATCACTAATTATATCTTGAGAAGAATTTATCAAAATCTCATCGATACACCATCGGCATCAACGAAGTACGAAAATGAAAATGCTAACATAGACACATCTAATGAACCTCTAATCGTCGATCGTTGATACCTTAGGGGTCGATGATATCCGAAGAAAACCTTAAACTGCAATTTTTTTTACTTCGACACATCGTTGACCGTCGATCGCCGATCAATAATACATTTTTGGCATCGACGAACTCTGAGGGATAAAATCACGAAATAATGAACATAGAGACTCCTTGATCATCGATCCTCGACATGTCGTCAACATTGGAAGGATAGGTTGAGGTTCCTAGGGCCATGTCTAAATAGAATCCTCGATTCTGAAGAAAATTTTAATAGAGGAGCCAAAATTAAATGCCACATGTCATGATCGCCCTTCCAGGTCATCATTTCCACGTCATCGTTGTACGACAGTCTGGATCAACATCAGATATTTTGCTAAAAAAAGGTATTAACGAACGTTGTCTAAGAAAAATGTCAATGTTGATCCACTTGTTTAAACCGATGGACTGATAGGACATTGATAGTATGATGAGACACCTTTAGTGAAAAATAAGATCGGATTTTGTTATTTAATAAGACAATTAATTCTTTGATCAACACACATTACTATCCCGCACACCGACCAAATGATAGGAATTTGAAATTGTCGATGAACTACGTAGTACCCCCGCTCCTGCGTCGTCATCCTACGATTGCATTTGATACTGAGCATGATTCAGACCTTAGTGATGGATTGTCCAGACTGCATTTATGCCCTGCATTCAATAATTGATGTGACAAGATAAGTATGCTCTATGTTTAAATTGTAAAGACAAATTCGAACGCAACATTTTGTACACAAGTATTTCATTCCCAAAGTAGTTGAAGGAGCGGGAGAGTGTTTCAGGAGCTCATAGTTGATTTTAAGAATTCTAAACCAGGTTAAGCTTGTGCGAAGAGGAAGTATGAATCATCTGTATCATTTCGGCAGTCACAATTTTCTAGATTGCAGTATCATTTATGCAAGTCGGTATCTCATTCTGTTCTTTTTGCAGGAAAAATGCCTCCAAGAAAGCCAACGACTAGGTGCTTGCCAAGAGAACCAAAAATTAAAGAAGCATTTCCATGACACTAGCAGGTTGATGGCCTCATGGTGGAAAGAAGATAATAATTTTACAAACAGGAGGAATGACTAGTAAGGTATGGCCAACCTCAAAGAGCCATATATTTATCTAATGACTTTGATCTTTTGATTATATGAGGAAAGGGATTGAGCCAAGTTTTCGGAAGCATGGATGCCCCTGTCATACACTGTGGAAATATCAAGTAGCATATTCAACTAGGGAGCGATCATTTCGAAAGAATTGAGCACCAACATATTGCAATCCCAGACACCAAAGGATGGAGAAATGCCAACTTTTCAAAAGGTGTCATACTTATTGGATGAGATCTGTATAAGGAACGTCTTCTTAGGAATGAATGTGAGATGGCATGTTGTGTAGCTACCCATGCATGTCTATTTCAACATTTTGTGGGAGAACAGGTACAAGAAATCATACGCCCTCATATGCGATGAATTTATAGCTCACGTGTATTTCATTGTTTTTAAGAAAGAATTCCCAAGGCTTACAGCAGGATCCAATAAAATGATTTCAAAAGTACGCCACTGGTACCCGTAAGAAACCACCACCTATATTAGAGTGTTTAGGGCCACTGGCACACCACATTTACTCCCCACTCATGTTCTAAACAGGCTCATTGTGGGAGAAATATGTTATCAAGCCATTCTGCAAGACTATAATTCCACTCTGGTAAAAGACAAAAAGAGAGAGGTCATACCCTATGGATTTCATATAGGGTTTTATAGGGTAAAAGATACTACACAACCAAAAAAACAGGGTTTTATCTAGTTGGATTATATATTCCCCACAAGTCGATTTTGCAAACATGATCCAAGGGGCCTAGTACCCCATCATGTGTCACAAGTATCTTCATGTTGGTCGTATGCCCATGATAAGTTTGAAAACAAAATATTTACAGAGGTTGCTCGAGACCAGGAGGAGGTGCTCCAAAGAAAGGATAATCCCAATATGATGATATTTAAAGTGATTATAATTGATGAGCAGGTGGAAATGATAGAACAAACAACTCAAGAATCCCTCGAGGTCAGGGAAGAAAATATAGTAGTAGAAGCCACAGAGGCACAAAGGAGAGGGATGTTGTTTCTAGAAGAAGCCCAAATATTCATACAAAGGTTTGAAAATGACCCCACACTTAACCCTTTGATAGAACCCTTAAGGTTCATCCCAGTCGACACAATCAATATCGGAGAAGAGCTAAATGGCTCAGAGACAACTCCACTAGAGGAGACCACTCATCCAGAAAACCCAAGCATTATGTCACAACAGGAAAGGTCATCGGTTTCTTCTACAATGCAGCTAGGGGAAACAAGAACATTAAGTGGAACATATATTCCCAATGTCCTCATAGACCGAATTACCATATGTGACGATGAGGAAATCTTAGAGGTTTCGCTCATAACCCTAGTACCAATCATGGAGGAGGGAGAACCAGGAGAAACATCTTCTCCAACTCCCAAATCTTTGAACTCAATTCCCCAAGAAGGAGACAATAAGTCCGGAAGCATTCTAGACACTGGATTTCTCGACCAATTGGTAATTCATCCTAAGAAGGATAGCTCCAAGGATGAGTTGGGCTCTGGTGAACAAGAAGAAGAAACACAATGACAATAAATCATCATATCAATAGTTGATCCTCAAGTAAATGTT
>SNQJ01S0217385.1:0-15397 GCA_010110895.2 Picea sitchensis | reverse complement strand
AAAAACATCCTTGAACCCTATCAAGAGTTCCTTGAATCGAGTGACCTCAGAAGGGGAAAACTATGCACCTATATAGACCAGTTTTGATCTTTCTCAGTTCCCAAGTTAATAGGTATAGCTTCTCGCACTTTCCTAGTAGATTCACTATCAATACTAGGCACACAAGTAGTGGCATCATTGGAATCAAACATGGATTATAATGCTGACAAACTAGGGGGGATCTTATTTGTCTTTATGTGGATTATGTTCCTTATTTCCTCTTCCAACTCATGGTTGATATGTAAATATTCAAACTCCTCCTTGTTTTGGAGGAATCTACATATTTTTTCATCAGTATCAAAAAACTTGCCAAGAATCGACATTATCAGGTAACGCGGGTCTATGTAAAATCTGGACTTGTATATCTTCAATAGACCTTACCAAATCTGAGGTGAAACAAGAACCAGCCAAGGCCAAAGTATCAGCTACGTGGTTTGCATCCCTTGGCACAGCTTGAATGTTGAAAGATAAGAACTTCTCAATAAGTTCCTTAGCCCTTCGGTGGTATTGTTGGAGGCATGGGTTGTGAACTTCATATTTACCTCTAATTTGATTCACAACCAACTCAGAATCCCCACTCACCAATAAATGGCGTATTCCTAAGCCTAAGGCCTTCTGGAGGCCTTGAACTAAGGCTTCATATTCAGCCATATTATTAATGTTAGGGAATTCTAACCGAAAAGAGAAAGGGATTGTGTTTCCCTTGGAATCACACAAAAAGACCCCAGCCCCAGATCCATTTTTGGATTTAGAACAATCAAAATCCATACTTCACACCATTTCTTCCAACTCAGAAGGAGGGGCATGTGCATCTTTGTTAGATAACACAGTATATGTACCCATACCTGTATCTTGAAAAGACACATGTTTCGTATTATAAGAAGCAGGTACAACCTTCTCTTGGTACTTTGGTTCCCTCCTAATGACTACTTCAACACCCTTATGAGGAAAGGTGGAGTGGGTCCCCTCCATGAAATAATGACCCTTTTTTACTTTCGTGGACCACTCCCTCCCTAAAAGCATGCCATATGCTTCAGGTATATCTGCTACGATCACGTTGATGAGCATGCTCACCTCTGGAGCTTGGTCGTAAGAAATGGATAAGTCTTTAATGTAACCGATCGTTTCTATAGTCCTAGAATCCAAATATAACAGGTCTTTACATGGGCCTGTGCATTCAAGACCCAATCTTCTCAAGACTCGTAGAGGCATGACATTGTGCCTCGCTCCTATGTCAGAAACATAGTTATGGAGCACAAAATCAAAAATCAAAACTGAGATATAGAAAAGAGGAACGCCAGGGTCTAAATCAATAACATCAAATGCTTCCCTAGGTTGAGAACTAGACTCTTTAGAAAGAGGAAGTCTTTGTTCCGTTCGTGGAGTAAGGGGTGCTTGTAGAACACGTGAAAGGTTTTCAAACTGAGTGGGTGTTCTAAGAGCATATAATAATGTCATGTGGGCAGGAACCTTCACTAGATCTTCAACGACGTTGTAAGGCATCATTGTTAGGAAACAGGGCAGTGGACTATTAGGCAAGTTTACTTTGTTTGGGGTCCAAGGAACCCTGTTCCTTGTAGGGGAAGGTAATCTACCATTCATGGGAAGTTTTCCCTTTTAAATGTCCTTGGGGTTGCTTTTGGTCTTTTCCACCCATTGCGGAGTGGTTTTAGGGGCCTAACTCCTAGTTTCTACAGTAAATCTTTTGAAAGCAAGAAGATCGTCATCACAAGGAATAAAGTCTTTCATGTTAACTTGGTCATTTTGGGAAGTGGAAGCAAGTTTTTTTTTTACTGGAGGTAGAGGTGCTTTTCCGCTTTTAGACAATTCCATGTGACGTGTATACACGTAACAATACTCAGGGTCATGGAAGTCTTGGAAAAAGTGACACCAATCCACTTCAACAGCATGTTGCCTAGGAGGAAGAGTAGGAGGGAAAGGACGTCTTGGCCTTGGAACAACAGAAAACTGCATGTCATTTACCTTTCGATTAAGAGAAAGTATTTGGTTGTTCATGTTCATTAACAACTTGAATGTTTTCGAACTTTCCCTTTCTTCAATCCTTGAAGTTTGGCCAGGTGGAGGTTCATACCGAGGACCCTCATTTTGAAGTATATCATTACTAGGTCTCCCATTAAAACAGGGCTGCGCTAAAGGTGAGGAAATCATACCAGATTCCTCCATGTTTCTTTCGATTTCCAGGACGCTAGTCTTGGCCGCATCTAAAGTTTGTATTGATTTATCTTTTAATATATATTTTACATTTGGATTCATAGAGGTCATGTAATAATGGAACAAATTGTTCCCAGATGGTTGGGAAGCAGTTGGGATCCTATTCAAGGTCAAGGTAAAGCATTGATTAAAATTTTGTATTTGCTCACCCTCGTGGATGGAGATTGTCATGAAACCCCTGAGCAGGGAATCCACATCATCTACCCCTTGGAAATGTTTCTTGAATTCTTGGATCATAGTTTCCCAATATGGGATACTATCATTAGGATGCAAGCGATACCATCTCGCTGCTTCACCCTCGAAGGTTCTCACAAAAATTCTAATGATGACATTGGGAATTGTTATGTCTATAAGTGCTAATGCATCATAGAAGTTCTGTATATGTTCTTCAGCACTCAAAGTACCAGTGCCACTTAACTTGGGAAGCCTACTTGGGGCATCTTCTTGTATGTCATGAAGAGGTCTGGCCAACCTCAAAGGAGTGTCGGGTTGCGATGGAATTTCCATCAGGACAAATATGGGGTGAGCAACAACAGTTGTTGAAACAATGGGAGAAACAACCTAAGGATTAGTAATTGTTTTTGGATTAACTAAAGTTTTCTTTAGTAAGGGGCTTTGAATAGGAGAAGAGGAAGAGGGTGAATCAGATCGCACTACAGAGGTAACAAGTTTCCCTAGTTTCCCAGGTGTATGTGTCTCACTACTTGTTTTCTTTCGTGAAATTTGACTTCTTGTAACCCTGGGGGACACTGTTTCCCTAGTCTTAGGATACTTCTACCCTGCCAGCTTGCAAGGGACCAAGTAAGTACTTTGAGTACAAGGGGTGTAGCACCAACAATCCTACTCTTTCTAACACAATGTAAAATAACCCAACTAAAAACGAAGCTTTAATTTTTGTTCTTCTCAAAGTGAAAGGTAAGGTACGACAGACTTATAACTTCTCACGTGAGTTCTAACAAGTAAAATCCAAGACCGACAAGGTAAAAGGAAAGGACAACTCGATGGTATTTATAACTCCCAGGTGCAATGGAAATTGCAAGGAAACTAAACTATAAAGAGTACCAAAGAAAATTCCAAAGGGTCATTGAAAGATCTTGCCAAAATTTTGTCAACAAGTAGGAAAAGGACCACAAAGAATTTAGGTCCAATGTTTAGTACAAGTTTGGGATACAAAAAAATCTAAAGAGGTTTGCAAGTTCCCCAGTATGATCACCGAAAAAGGCAGGTGTTATAAGAAAAATCGGTCTGTAGGGACAGATCTGACCTATCTGGCTATGAAGCCGGTTACAGCCTCTTTGATAGCTTGGCACAAGGAAGAGACTACCCGCACCTCAGGTGATACTTCGCCTGAGGTGGTAAAGAAGGGGAAAAAAAAAGGTGAAAGACTTGCAAGAAGTCGTTCTCAGGACCACCCACCTTGGGTGTTATCCTTCCTTAGCTTCCTGGATGGCCAAAATGGCTTGGGGGATGAAAATTATGGACAATGGGATGAAAATGATCTCGCTAATATTTAGGACAACGAACTAAATAAAGAAGAAAGCGAGTTTTTCACTTCCTTAAAGCATTGAAAACTATCCCAGAATGGGTCGCCGGGATAAACCGATATCCTGGGTAATTAACCAATGAATGCCTTGAGTAAAAGGGTGTGAAACAAGGGTGAAAAGGGGGCTTAGAATCTACAACCAAGTACTTTTAAATGTATGTAAATTGAGAAAAACAAGATGTTTGAAGCTTTCAGGGTAGGGAAACAAGCTGAGAATGGCTTGATACCCCCTAGGGTGACCCGGGAAGTGATCCCGGAAGGTTGTTAAATCAAAAGTGGGCTGTAAAAAGTGGATGAATAGCCTTGTAACAAGATTTTATAGCTATGATATAAGGGAAAGTATTCACAACTTCAATTTTGGTTCGTGGGTGAAAAGGTGGACTGACGAAAGGTTGGCTTTAAAAGTATTTTATTGGTCAATTTTTGTTTTTAACACATGCCTTTGCTACCACACTATTTTGAACGTTATCCGGATCAAACAAACACATCCTGGAACTGTGACAACTAGTATAAGAAGAGTAGTCCTAGAAAACCATGGTGGTTAGGTTGAAGAGTTCCCCATGCAGTTTAGAGAAGCAAGGATTAGCCACTTCTTGTCACTAGCGCTTTCGGGCTCTTAAAGCTGCTTGGATGGAAGAAAGATACCTGCGAAAAGGAAGAGGCTCAGGACCCCCCTAAAGAGGGATTTTTCTGAGCTTACCCAAGCAGAGTAGTATTCCAACTGAGCTAAGCTAATAAATTCCTTGACTGTGTGGTACTAAGGAAAGACCACTCGACTTGTACTAACTAGACAACTTTTGAGGGGCTCCTGATGAAGACTCCCTGGATTTGGCTCTTAATATCCTACAAAATTGAAATTTCATAAAATGAAATACCAAGCCATCCACGTGGTGAGGCCACATCTTGCTTTCACAATCATGCCACCTGGTTACTGAATTTGAAATCTATTTAAAACTATATACATAAAACAAGTAAATAGATAGGTGACATATATGTCACGACTAGATAATATGTATATGTGAATATATAAATAATATAAGTTTTTTGTTTTATGTGTATGGGGCGGACCCCTAAATTGTTTTCAAGTTTTTTGTGCGGCGTTTTGCATGTATTTGGATTGTTGATTTTGCATGGGCCCTTTTTGGGGCAACCACCTGTAGATTAGTGAGCGAAAAGTGATAAAATGAAAATATAACAAGATTAGATAATTACAACATGAAAATTACACCATTCAACCCAAAAGAATGGGCTGAGGCTCTTTGGAAACGACAAAGTCACCATATGTATGAAAGCCCCAACTAACTCCTTGTATGGGGATTGGAAATTTAGTGTTTGAAATATAAAAGTTGTAATGGTTATCTACACAAGTATTAACCAGATTTTTTACATGAATTCACAAGTGAACCATTAAAAATACCTACACAAATCAAAGATATAAACATTGGTATGTGTATCAGAATTTTTTGGAGTGAGTGCAAGTGATAATTAAAGTGTATATGAGAGTGATTGGATAGGATTTATCGATTCAAATGTGTGTTTTTCTTCACTTCCCTACTGGCCCCTTTGCCTCAAACAGGTCTCTAGGTGGTCCCCAACCACATAAGAGAAGCAGAGTGGGTGACCGATTGTACCCTTGCAGGCAAACAACGAAATTTTAGTATTTATGCATGGAAAAACTGAAATAAACATAACAAAAATTTACACATAAGAAGAATATAACAGCCAACTAAGATGGCAGTCCTGTGGGGGGAAATTGACCAAAATGATTGATTTTCCTGTTTGGGATAGCAATGTTAATGGTAAGAAAACATAACAAAAATATACATGAATGAAAAGATAAAGCAAACAAGTATGGACAACCAGCTAAGAGGTCTATTTAAGGGTTCTCCTAAGGGTCCGTAGGACTCCCAGCCACTAGCTAAGGCTGAAAACAATTGAATACTTCAGAAAATCTGCACTAAAACACATTAAACAAATTAAACCAAGTCGTTAGAAGATGAAAGTAAGCAAGTTAAACCCAAGGAAGAAACAACAAACACCTAGCTAACCAATCCCTCCTGGAGACAGCTAACATAACAAGCATTTACCCCTACTCCTCAACCCTTAACCAACAAGTGACACATCCAACAACTAAAATTCAAAAAGTATCACACACACAAAGAGTGTGATAAATTTCAGTAGAGCTTTGTTACTATAGTCATCCTCCTTTCTTTTTACAATGCCAACCCTCTTATTTATAAAGGAGAGCTGAAGGCTTAGGGTTAGGTCACAAGACACTTGTCACTTTTGGAAAAGTGACAAGTGGACCAACCCTAAAGTACTTTTTTCTTTTTACAAAAAGTAACCTTATCCAAAAAAGTGAACCTTATCCAAAAAGGGGATCAAATCAGATTTGACTTGACCCTTCAATTACATAGTAATACATGCCAAAAGTAAATCATGCGAGAGTTCATATTACATAAAGTCATTTTTCATAAACTAACAAAGCTTGATATGCGACATCACCATTTTCCTTGGGATTTATGCGATCCCAAAGGCTCTTTGACTACTTCCATGTCTTGCAGTTGTAGGTGAGGTGTTTTAGGACAATATCTAGCCAACCATATCTATCGGATTCACCAGAATGAAGACCCAAGGTGTGGGGAATTGCTGAGTTACTTTGGAGGGAAAGGGGAATTTGGGCTTTGGTCATTATAAGTAATTAAATTCCCACTATTCGAGCACTTTTTAGACCTGATTATGCCCCCCCTTTTCTAGCTATAAGTTTCCCTGTGAGCTGGCTAAACATGGCTTCAATTTGGGCTTGTTTCGGTGAGAGGACCCCTTCGACCTGAACTTTTAGAGGCTCTTTCTCCATACCAGATAAAAATATATATATTATTTATTATTCCCATGTTGTAGCTCTATCCGCTACCTTTTCACTGCGTTTTGTTTGGCTCAAATCCAACTCTGGATGAGTGAGATATGGCCCCGGGAAGGTACGCAAAAGGAGCCGACCAGGAGACTGATAAGAGAAAAATTTGAAGTTGGGGTAAAATTCTAGGCTAGAACCTAGAATTGACAGGATTCTATAGGCTTGTATACCTGTAGCTGAAATGGGTTTTCCTGACCAGGCCCAATTTGACCTTGGAGGACCCCAATTAGGCCTCTTTCTGGTGCATACTTGTAGGGCCAAAATGAGTCCCTGTCACTCTGGGACATGCCACTGAAAATATGGGATGAATTTTCTGAGGATAAATTCATGGATGCATTCTAGACTCCGCCCAGGTCATTTTGACTATTTACGAGTGAAAATCTGCCTCCGTATGGTGAAGTTATAGTATTAAAAAGGCCAATGACCCTTTCGGGGGGGGAATTAAATTTTAACATATAGTCCATAACCCATTTAAAATTTTATTTATAATTTAATTAAACATTATAAAAAAATTAAAAAATTAATTTTAATTACAAATATACCATATTTATAACTAAAATAAAATTCAAAATTCAATACAATATAAAATTAAAACAAAAAACAAAAAAAAATTAAAAAAAATATTCAAATATTAAACTTTAACCAAACTTAAAATTTTAATATTAATTTGAAACCCCCACCCGTCAACCCCTGGTCACCATATGACCAGGCCGAAAATGAAAATGAGTCCACAGGTATGGAGGAGGTGGTTGGTGTTGGTGTTGGGGATAGGGAATGGGTGGTGGGAGAGGAGATGGAGAGGAAAATGGAGGAGAGGAGGAGGGCGTAGGCAGAGGGAGGTGGTGGTTGTGGGAGGGGAGACCGCGCGCAGGAGGAAAGGAGAAGAGGAGGATGACAAGGTGAAGGAGGAGGGGAGGAATGGAGGAGGAGGAGGAGTCCTAGGGCGAGGAAGTGGCAGAGGTGTCTGCATGGAAGACGGAAAGAGAAGGTGTAATGGAGGCGACCACCGAGAGGGGAAGAATGGAGGAGCAGCGCGAAGGGAGGGTCTAGTGGTGGAGGTAGGAGTTGAGGGCCAAGAGGGTGGTGGAGGATGTGTGGGAGAAATGGAGGAGTGAGCAGTGTGGAGGTGGAAGGTGTTCATGGTGGCAGGGGTTTTTTTGGGTGGAGCAATGGAGGAGGAGCGCGCGCAGAGGGAGGAGCTCTGGTTGTGGGAGGTAGGGACGAGAGGAAGGTGTGAAAGAGAGGGACAAGAGGTGCAGCAATGGAGGAGGAGAACGCGAAGAGGTGGAGGGTGCAAAGGTGGTGGTGGTGGCACCTAGGTGGTGGATGGGTGGCCAGCCACTCCCCAAATATATATTTTTAAAAGCTTTGGGCAAAGTGGGTTTTTTGCCAACAAAATGGACAGGAGGTTTTGGGTTCAAACCCCCTACCCTCCATTTGGATTTCTGGGCAAGTCTTTGAAATTTTTTGGAAAAGGATAAGGGGGAGGACTAGGGTTCATGGCCTAGGTATTCCCAGTGACATGCCCAAGTCTGCAATCTTTAGCAAATAGCTTCATAATTAAAAAAAAATCTAAAGGAGCCATGGAGGCTTGGGCCTAGTACCCAAGATGGGTTCGAATCCCCTCTCCTTTGCATCATTTGGCACATAAAAAAACCTGAACTTAGCAACCAGCAAGCAACTCTGAACCAACAGTCAATACCACAGTTGAAACAGGCAAATAAACACCAATTTGAAAGAAAAAAAATGCAATTTATCCATGCAGGACCTTAACACAACCAACAAAAGTTTCCCTGGTTCTTTTTGGAAATGAGATTGATGGGTTACCTGGCTAATTGTTTGGAGATTGTAGCATGCAATATGGATTCCCACTACAAATTTGTAGCTACTGTCATAAAAACTCTCTTTGTTGCCATGAATCCCTATTGCAGAGCTCTCCCCCTTTGGCGACACTATCAAATGGGTTGGGAGAGGGGAGAAGGGTGAATTTTGATTTTTTTTCAATTTAAAAACAAAACAAATTCCCTAAATTTGCATGAGGCTACGTGCCTCCTCCCAAAATTTCCAATTTTCTGAAAATATTTAATAAAATATTTAATAAAAAATTTTAATATTTTTTGGAAAAATGTGCTAGTCAAAGTTTGACTTTGACTTTGACTTTGACCTTGCTGCTGCTGACTTAGCCCAAAAATGTTGCTCGATGAGACGGAGTTGGAATTGGACGCAATTCAAATCGTTGGAAAGGTCTTAATGAGCCCATCAGGAATATGTCATCACCGACTTGAGATAATTCCACCTCAGTCCTCAAATTCGGCTCGGAACAGTGGCCACTTAAAACTCCTGACTTTCTGGTGGGCCCACATGTCACCCAATCATGCGAAAGGTGCCAAATCGCCATATGATATCCAATTGAGGAAAATGAGGTACCGACGGAAAGGTATCGACGAGTACTTCGATGAGGTGACAATATATTTTTGTGTTGGTGTCATTTATGACTGTCTTAGCTATTATGAAACCCTTGCATGCGAGCTGGCGGACCCCTTTTTGCCTAAAATCATTGACCAACTTGTGACAGCTCTAACCGGGCCATCCAGGGTCGAAATGAGGAAAATGAGACATTTTTGGAAAGGTGTCTGAGTTTATTACAGCGTGGCATCATTGAATATCTGACTTATAACTCCTTACCGACCAATGTTAAATCATGAATCACTGCAACCAATTTGGTGTCCAGAAGTGGTCATGAGCTTGCGAAAGCTCGTTCTTACCAACCAGGGGTCGAAACCAAGCCCGGGATATACCGTTGGAAAGGTCTCACACTTCCCTACACCATGTCTAGGTTTGATTACCTTTTTGAGACCATAATCAGAACAGAATCAGACTAGGAATTCACAGCTATTGGTTTTGGCCGTTCGGGTGATGTTGACTTTACGTCTCTCGTATGCGGTCACACTGACTCGGAATCAAGCTCGTGATAGCCCGTTGAAAATCTTTTCCTAATTCCTACCACATGGAAGTGTTGTATTCCCTGAATCAAATAGCCTTGAAATGAGGAAGAAATGTCATGGGAAGGCCCACAACTCCCTGAAGGAAACCAACTGATACTCTTTCAAGGGAAAATGCCATAGTAACTATGACCCCCACCATTGTCTTTGAGTGGAACCATAGAACCAAGGGGCATTTATGGAGAAGTAACTGTGTAAAACACCATGATGATCCCAGAGTAGATTTTTGGGTCAACAGTGGTGTGGTAGGAGCCTGTATTGGGATATGCATTGGGATTCCCTCTATCTAAGGAGGGAGAGATGGTTGAGTAACCATCGTGGGTGGATGAAGATACCATACATGGATGAAAAGCACCATGTTTGGAATGGTAAGGGTCACAGCTACCTGGAAAAAGGGAATTTGGGTAATGTCTTGGGGAACTGTCTCCCAAACTGGGATTTTCCCCTGGAGGGGGGGAAATCAAGGATAAGTGGCGCAGTGAGGTTCTCAAGGGATTCCTGAGGTAATAATTATTCAATTGGTGGAACTTCAATGTGGGGAGGGGCCTCTGAGGGAGGGGTAGTGTCTCCAATTTCGGTTTCATTAGAAGACATGACACATAATTTTGTTGAAGGGTGCAGGAGAGGGGGTGCTCCATGATATTCCCCAAGCAAGGATGGATCTTTTAAAATTCTAAGACCCATGCTGATGACTGAAGAAGCATATGAGCTAGTGTAGACAAGGGGAGTAATTTTATCAATGTTGGCGGAATGGTTAGCTTCATAATGTGTAAGTTGGTTGATGGTGATAATTTTCTCGTTGTGGGGGAACATCATCATTCGAAACACAAAAGAGATGATAGCCTTCATAGCATACATGTAGCTACGTCCAAAAAAGATATTGTAATAAAGTGGGGCATTGATAAATTCAATGTCGATGAGAATGGTTTTTCCCCCAAGTTCGACATGGACATTTTGGAAGAGCCCTTCAAGGGATGATGGTCGATCGTCATATGATCATAGGGTGATGGCAGATGGTACTAGCTTAGGGGAGCCCAGGTTTTTCCAAACTACTTTGGACATGATGCATGTGGATGCACCTTCATCGATGATACATCGATGTATTTTGATGCTTCGAATATTAACTAGAATCTAAAAAGCTACCAAGGCGGGGAGACGTGGTTCTCTGCTATTTAGATCCAAAGGTGATGAGTCTAGTATCAGCTGGATAGACTTCCCCCAAGGAGGAAAGAAAGGATTTCCACTAAGTTATATAGGTTTGGCGGAACTACAATATAGACATGGTTGAAGGAGACTGGGATAAGTTATCGATCAGGCTGCAGTTATGTGTTTCCCTAGCATGAGGGTTATGTACGTTTCATCGTAATGACATACGAGGTATATGAGGGTTTGGTTCAGTGTTAGGGAGTGGAATCATCAATGGTGGTACAAATTTAGCTAGATTAGTTTCTGAGGTGGTTGGGGTAGATTCAGGGGGAACACCGTATTGGTGGCCGCATGTTTGTAGAAGAATTTATTCTTCGATGGTAAGGAGGATGTGGCAATCAACCAGATTTTTAGGTTAATTGGGACTTGGGTTTTGATATTGCCCCATTTGGGGTAGAACATGGTGTACCTCATGTTCTATATTCACCACACCTTTGTGTGGAATAGAGTTTTTCAAAATGGCCGGAGGTGGTTGTTGCAAGTACTATTGTGGGGCCTATTGAGGGGCAGACAATGTGTTAGGGCGTTGCGTATTCATGGATTCTTTCATTCATTGGAAGTTGGTAATTTGGGGGAAGTGATGTGTATAATGTCCATACTCACCAACGAGAGCACAAGGGAAGTTAGTCTAAAGGTTTTTGGTCCTCCCTTGTTGTGGTTGATTGTTATTGTTGGCCCCTTGGGGGTTTTGGTTTCCCCCAGCAGAAGGGTTTTTTGGGGGTTATTTCCTCATGGTCCCGAGTTGTTATTGTTTCATTTTTTCCCTTTGTTCTTGGCATTATTCGACGTATGGGCCATATTTTCCATATTCATTTGTTCAAAAATCTGAAGTTGTTGAATGGGAGAGGGCTGAACAAAATTAACACTGGCATGGGGTTGTCCAGGTGGAGGAGCAACCGACTGTGGAGGAACAGGAAATGGAAAATATGGATTTTTTTGTGGCAATGATCCATATCACACATAGAAAGTTGAATCTCTTTCACTATTTCCCAGGTTATATGCAAAGGTAGAAGATGGACATGTACTTTCTTGAGAGGTTGGGCACATCATGGGTATCGATGGGGGTCCGTCCATTGGGGGAGGGGGAGTAACAGGATATGAATTTTGGTGAGAAGGAAGAGGGAAATAAGATGTACCTCCATATGGTTGTGTATATGGATGTGTACCATAAGCGGGTGATGGGTGTCCTTAAGGGTTGAGATGGTTCATTGAACTAATCAACCCATTCACAGCATGGGACATCCCAGGTTTTTCCTGGCCAAATGGTATGGGTCTAGGTGCATCAGGAAACATTGTATAGAAGTAACCTGACTGAGCATAGATGAGGTCAAATTGTTGGGCCTTGCTAATGGCCTCCCTGTCCTTCTGAGGAAAAGTGGATGCCACATCTTTGGCAATAACAACAACAAGTGATTTGAGAAACCAATCAAGACGTTGTTGCTTGGTGGTTTCTACTTTAAAAAAACTACGTCGCCAACACCATTCATGGATGTGGTCACCTATATGGATAGTCATGGTTTGTTTGAACTCAGAGAGAAGTTCTAAGCCAGTATCATGATGAACTGGTAGTTGGAAAAAGGACAAAAAGGCCTTGGCCAATGATTCAAATGTCACATGGGACCCTAATTTTTCTTCCACATACCATTTGGCTGAGGAACCAGTGGTAGTGAATTGAAACAACCTTAAGCGGATGGAATCATCCATGATGTTATTGGAAGAGAACCATAAGTGAAAGGTCATAACATGGTTGGTGGGATCTTCCCCTGGTTTTCCTTCAAACTTTGGAATATCTGAAGGTAGTTTGGTAGGCATATTGGGCCAAGTGGGATCATGCAAAATGGGATCAGTCGTGAGTTTGGCTAAATTGGGAATGTTAAGGGATGCCAAGTATGGCATAGGGATATTTGTCGAAATATTAGATCCAGCCATCGTGTGAGAAGGTAATGGACTTGTCCCTTGAGAGGGATTTGGTGGGGTTGTACTTCTCCCTTAAGATGAATTTTGGCCCCCATCTCCTTGTGAAGGAGAACTAGTGAATAGATGGCCTTGGGAAGTGGACCCAAGAAAATTGGAACCAATTAAATTTGATCCCAAAAATGTAGCACTCAAGGGAGTATGAGATGGTTTTGGCCAGTGAATTGGAAAGACTAGGGACTCCTCTCAAAATAGGAGGGAGATTTTGCAAGCATCTGGAACGAGGGGGATTATGTGGGTCCCCTATGGTTTTTGACTAGCAAAGTGAATGTGTGAAAATGGTGAAAAGAGAGAAATAAATGAACAATATCTCTGTATATTTTGGACCTTCACAAGATAGTCTAACTCACAATTTCATGTAATCAAATGAACATCATACATAAATCAACTGTAAATAAGAAAACATGTGGATAGGGGGATTTTTTTCACATGGGGATCAAATAAAAAACAATTCTTGTGTCCTAAAATATGTATTGTCCTTCCTCTCAAATAGCATTAGACCTTCCAATAGCACTCAACAGTGGGGTATGAAGCCACTAGAAGAGGAACTAGTGAAGGTTTAAATAATCAGTTATAATGAAGGGTAGAGGGTGCATATCTTGAAATAACTGGTGATATTTCCCAATAGCCACACAAAATATGATCAAGGTGTGATTGCAACCCACAATCGCCACCTTGGTATATGTCCTAAAGTTTGGCCACTAGGTACATCAGTCAAAGTGTAGCATTTAGATTTTTGGCCTTAGAAATGGGTCACGGTTTGGATGCCCTTCCAAGAGTTGGGTGACTCAAGGAGGGATGCGCAAAACAACTGGACCTCAGCCTTCATCCCTTCACGGGTATCTCCCTACCTTATGGTGTAGGAACACTTAACTTGGAGGATTTTAAATTTCTATATTTCTCAACTTCTGTGTTTTAAAATGTGAGAATCACATAATGGGGGGTTACTTGGATGCCTACCCCCAATATCCTACCTACACTAAAAAATTTATTTTAGCACCTCCTGTGGAGGAAAATTTAGTGAGTTTTTTAGAAAAAATTTAGATGTGGTGGACTAAGAGATCGGGGGTGTGAATCAATCTCATTTCAATTAAATGGGTGTGGATAATTTCCAAAAGAAGTAGTGGGACGTTTCATAATTCCTTAGGAGAAAACCCACTTCCACCTCCACTATTCAAAATAGAAATTATGTGTGTGGAGTGGCTTTTTGTGTGAGCAAGTTAAAACGTGTGCCAAGATTTTAATAATTTAAGTGTGGGATTGCAAAATGTGGACTTCGTATGGTCCTTACAAATCTTTTTTACCTAGCTTACTAAGTGTCTTTGGTACAACCTTGCAGAATATTTAAAGCCCTAAATAACTAGCAATGTGGACATATGGGTACCTTACAAATCCTTTAAACTCCCTAAATGTTGTTTACACTAAGAAAACTTTGAAACTATCCTAGATCGCAAGCATGTGGGCATGTATGGGCCCATTACTTTGATCTTTAAATTTCCCTAGATTGTGATTTAAACTAAGAAATAAATTTTAATAAACTATCCTAAGTTTGCAACATGTGGGAATGTATGGGCCCTTACAAAAATTTAATATGATTTCAAAAAACAAAGAGGATCCCTAGGGGGGATTGTTCCTCTCCTAAAGATTTTTTTGTTAAGGGAGATTAAATGTCCTTTTAACCACCTTTCTGATTCTCAAGATCACACTAGGGTGCAAGAGAAGAGCATACTTTGAGGGTAAAAGTTAACTTCTAGTCCCAATGTAAGTGATTTATGTATGAAAGAAACAACTTCAACTTAAATTTTTACAAGACAAAGAAGCCATCCATGTGGAAACCAAAGAAAAAGAGGAGAATATTTTTTATTTTTAACCCCTAAGTGCCTATGTTTAGCTAAAATTTCTTATGAGAAAGGACTCTAAGTGGAGTGTAGGTACCTTACAAAGTTCATGAAATCAAAAATCTGAAGGCTAGGGGCCTTCAAATCATCATAAAAACCCTTACAATTTTGGAAAACTGGAGATCTGCGAGGGCTACAATTCTGACAGGTGCACAGAGGGTGAATAATGTGCAATGTAATGAGACTTGTTTCACTCACAATGCACAGAGTGGGAATTTTTGGGTAGGAAAGTCTATGCACTTCCTATCACACGTCGGAGGAGAATTTTTTGAGTGAAATACTCCTTCCCCAGCTCTGAATTTTGCCTCTGGTAGGTTCGATTAGGCCAGTTTTGGTACCTGCAAGAAAAATTGATAAAAAATAAGTGATCTCTAAGCTCAAAGAGGGATGAATTTGATACCGATCCCTGGTATGGTCTCCAATCTATTGTGTTGGTTTTGTCACTTGGGTGAACAACACAACAACACTTGCATGTCTAGATTGTTGGTTGTGGAGCCTGATTATCTTCCTGATTCAAAGGTCCTTGCTTTCAGCTGTGTTTATACCCCATGAAGTATTTACACCCCATAAGTATGTACACTCTTCCACA
>SNQJ01S0217384.1:0-15397 GCA_010110895.2 Picea sitchensis | reverse complement strand
TCGATTCCAGGTACCATGAAGACTTTCCCCTCCACAGTCACCTCGTGTAAAGACCCTAAAGAGATAGGCCACTAAGGTTACCAACTACTACAATGACACCTAGGGAAATAGTCGACAATCTAATCCAGGCACAAAGGCAGGGTATCTAGCCCAAAATAAACTTGAGAGGCTTCCACTCATCCTTGTGGGTATACCTTCAAGCAACACCCATAATATGCGCAATCTCTACACCAAGACCAACAAAGAAGGGTGAGTAACTCTGCTAGCCCTAATGTTACCTCATGATTGACCCTTGCGTGAGAAGGGATTCCCAGGAAAAAATGTAATAAGTGGATTTACCGCTCCCTAAATATAGATTCTATGTATGTTTGCAGCTTTGGAAAGTTATCTTTCACACCTATTCCAAATCCTCACAACTAATATAATGTAGGTTTGCTACCAGAAAATATAAAAATGTCTAATCAATTTTTATAAGCGCTTTATTTTTAAGGTTGTTGTTACTCAAAAGGAATATGGCATGGACAATATGGTGTTTTGACCGACTCGAAATTTATGCAAAGAGATGAAGATGCAATCTTTTCATTTCGATGAAAGCTATGCTACGAGAAGGAGAAAACATTTATTATTCCCAAATGTACAATGTCCCAAAATTTAACTAAACTTGTCAATATCAAGATCCTCAAGAAATGAGAAAAAAAGACTGTACACCAATACACGATTCATGTCCCCCCCTCCATCCATGAGGGGGGGGAATTTTCAGAATTCAAGACCAAAAAATGCCAAAAACCATGCAATTTCACTACTTCAAATGCAAAGATGCCCCCAATCTAATATAAAGCAAGAAATCAATTTTTAGTTTCAAAGATATCTAAAAGAAATAGCAAATCTCTGTAAAACAAATCAACCCCAAAAAAATTTATCTTTTAACACAAACTATTCAATAAAATAAAAAATTATGTCACCAAACAATTCTAAAGAAAAACAATGCTTTGTAATTGAAAGACACTCAAAGCAAGAGACCAAATATTTCAAAAGAAAACAAAGAAAATATCTCTAAAAGCAGTTTCAAAGCTGTCAAGCAGACTGCAAACAGATCATAATCAAACCCAAAAAATTCACCCCAAAACCAAATCCAAGATTTGGGTAAGGAAAAAACCATCAAAAATATAAAAAAATCACAATTGTCGCAAGCTGTCAGACTAACACAGTGCAGAAATCCCTGATTTCTGCAGGCCAAAGAACCAATACAGTGCGGAAATATGAGGTTTCCACAGGCTATCTATGGGTCAAGTTGTAGGGATTATGCACTGGTCAAAAGGGTAGGGTGTGGAAATCAAATATCGCTGCACTATCCCTCAAAGCAAGGTGCGAAAATCAAAGTAAAAATGAAAAAGTAAGAAGTAAGAAGGTTTTTCCAGTGAACTTAAACAATCAAAGAGTCAATTTAGATCTCCTAGTGACTTAGAAAACAAAACCTAGGAAATCAAAGAAAGAAAGCAAGAAAAACTAGGAAAACAATATGTTCCCCAGTATGGTCGCCAATTTTGTTATCGGGCTAATTGTTAAGTGAGGACACAAATCAATCCCCCTAGATTCACTACAAAACTAGAAAAAAACAAGATAATACACTACTCTTTCCTTAGTTTTCAATTATCAAATGAGAAATGGATCTAGAACATACCTTTTAAATATTGAAGAACTGACTTCGCCAATGCAATCCAATCTCCGTCACGAGGTTTATGAGAAATATCTACAAATAAAAATAAGCTGACGAATACAATAATAACAGAGTCTATTTGATACGAAACTATGTATGTGATCAAGGAATCATACAATATGGACAAATGACATTCATATAGGAAAGAAAAGTATATCTGTATTAAACAAGGTGGAAGAAAGATACGACCATATGCCTTGATGTCGTCAGGTTCCTTCCAATAGTTCCTTGCTTCCCACGCACTTCTTTCTCCAAGGATTCTGAGACCATGGATCTGATAGATACTCACAATCTATCTTGACAAAGAAAATCTCAAAGCCACTCTAACCAAGCTAACAATCTCAAGCCAAAACAACTAACTTTCTCCATGAGAGCTCCTCTCCTTTTATAATTTGAAGAGGATAAGGTGAGGAGGTTAGGATGATCCAACTAAATCATGAAAGAGAGTAAGATCCAAATCGTTCAGAGACCACCTCACCATAGAAGCTTCTCCTTCTAGAAGCATCAAGAAGACACTCATTTTTCTCACGTACAAGAATTTTTGCACCCTAGCTATAGAGAAACCTGTGGAAACTCTGCAACCTAGCTATAGAGAAAGGTGTGGAAATCAAGAATTTCCACACCCTATGTATAGTGCAACCTGTGGAAATCCTCCTTAATAGGGTTTTTACAAAGGAAAATAAAACTTATTTTCTTAGTAAAATTTCTTCTCCCTTCTTTCTTCAGGAATTCAGGCCACTGACCCCTATGAAGGAAACAGATAGGCTTACATCATTAATGGTCATATGGATGACGAAAATAATGTGTAACAGGTTGTATATGTGTATTGAGGGTGTTAGCCCCATTTTGTACTATAAACACCATATTTTTTGAAATATATAAAAAAGGATCTTCGACTTTACTTATGTTTTAAAATGTGTACATTGATTAGATGGCTTTCTTTGATTTTAATTATGTGACAAATGAGAATCTAAAACAAAGTTAGCATAAGCATCAGATACATGATTAGAACTCCTAGGAATATGATAATATGTAATAAAATTAAATTTTCGTTATAAAAGACGTACCTGTAGGAAACGTCGAAGTAACGTAGGATCACACATGCAGTAACGACAATTCAACTGACGTACTAATAACTGGGAATCCAAGCGAACTTCTAATGAATGAATGCCATGTGAGATAGCATCGCTCAAAATTTCTATAAAGACACTATATTCGACCACATTGTTCGTGGATGGCCCTAGGCATACGCCACCTAAAGACACCAATAGACCCTTGGGCGAGTAAACCACCCAAGTGGCAAAAGAAAAGTTATGTGTATGATGATTGGACCCGTCTATGAATCCTAAGTAAACCGACGACTCCATTGACATCTATGAACAAAGTGAAAAATTGATAAGCAATCCGAAGACAAAAAAGAAAAGATATATATACACTAAATTACATTAGTATACAAAGAGTTACGCCCAAACGTGGTACTCAAGCATAATATCTTTTCAAGTAGAGCCCATTTCTAGGCTCAACCACCTTATTCCCTTCATAATATTCTAACTCATGGGATCCTTTTTCTATAACATGTCGCAGGATGTAAGGACTGTGCCACATGGGTTTAAACTTGCCTACCCCCGGTGTTTTTTTGTCTTGATCATACAAGAGGATCAAGTCACCCTCGACGTACAACTGAGGACAAACAAACTTATCGTACTGGACCTTGACACATCGTTTTTTCACCTCGATAGTCGTAGAGGCATCTCGATGCTGCTCATTGAGGCTCTCTAGATGTACAAGGCGTCGCTCGAGATCAGAAGTGTCAGGTAGGAGCACGACTGCCAACTTAAGAGAAGGGATTTCACATTCAATAGGTAAAATAGACTCCACACCATGTACTGATTGGAAAGGAAAAAATATGGTGGCAGTCTTGACCGAGTTTCAGTATGCCCAAAGTGTAGGATATAACATGATGTGCCAGTCGGATTTACTCTGACTGATAGTTTTTAGCAAATTGGTCTTGAGAGACTTGTTGGCGGCCTCTACTTGTCCATTTTCCTAGGGATAATAAGGAGAAGAATGACCATGTCTAAACCCTAGCTGAGCTTCTAGTTCTTCCATCATCTCATTTTGAAAGTGACTGCCATGGTCAGTGACAATCTCACTCGGGATATCGAACTAGGCGATTATCTGATTGAATACAAAGAAGGTTGCAGTATTCCCATCGGATTTAACTATAGGCATGGCCTTGACCCACTTAGTAAAGTAGTTGACGGCCACAATAATGTGTCAATTCCCCCCAACCAAAGTTGGGTTGCAATCAAAAAAGTCCACCCCCCACTTGGTGAAGGGACTGATAGTAATGACTGGATGAAGAGGGGTTGGATGCGAGTGCATTTTTCGAGTGAACACCTGGCAGGGGTGACACTTCTTAACCACTGCAATACAATCTTTAAAGATCGTAGGCCATAAATAATCAACTCACAATATTTTTTGAGATGTCACAAGCCCAGATAGATAGCCACCATAAGACCCACTGTGGCAATCGTTCAGAATAGACTCATCTTCTCTGTGATTTAAACGACGACACAAGATATCACCTATTCCTCGAAGATACAAAGTGTGACCGACGATAGTATATTTCTTAGCTTGGTATCTTATACATCGGCATTCATCTCGTGAGAGATGTTGAGGGAACTTCAAGGTCTGAAGATAGAGAAAAATGTTTTCGTACCAGGGGTCAGATGATGAGACAAGAAAAATTTGTTCGTCCACAAACGAATCAACATGGATAACATCCTCATCTAATAGTGGAAAATCGGATATCAACTCTGCAAAGACTAGGGATTTCTTGGATTTCGAAGAAGAAAAATTGAGATCAAACTCTTGTAAAATGACAATCCATTTATTATATTTTCCCCCTATGATACGTCGGGTAAGGACCTATTGAAATGGATTGACATCAACAACCACTATAGTCTTGCAAAGTAATATATATTGACGCAAATGTTGAACTGCGTGCACGGTAGCCAAAGCTATCTTTTCAACGTGAGTGTAATTAAGTTCAGGACCGAGTAAAGTTTGACTAATATAGTAGATGACGTGCTCACAGAGCTCATCATCCTCCTGAACCAGAACCATGTCAATCGTATCATCAGGGAGGTGATATAAAGCAGGTAATCTCTACTGTAGTTAGGAGGCTTCAACAGAGGCGCTGACACCAAATATTACTTCAAAGCATCGAATAACTCCTGGGCTCGCTCATCCCAAATAAAAGGGGTGCCCTTCTTCAAAATATGCATGAAACCTTTAGTGATAGTGGAATAGTTCACTATAAACCTACGAAGAAAGTTAGCTTTCCCTTGTAAACCCTGAAGTTGTCTAATCATGCGTGGGGGAGGCAACCAAAGTATTTCCTCAACCTTAAGTGGATCTACCATGATCCAAGTCTCGGAAACTAGAAAACCTAAAAGACGACCAGACTTAATGCAAAAGATGCACTTGTGAGGGTTCAACCAGATTCTATAATAACGACATTTTTCAAAAACAAGCTAAAGGTGAGTAACGTGATCCGCTCTCTTGCAAGAGTGAGCGGTAATATCATCAAGGTAAGCTTCGCCTATGTGCTTAATATTGTGAAAAGAGAAATTCATGGCACGTTGAAAGGTTTCTCCAACGTTTTTAAGGCCGAAAGGCATTTTCCGGTATGAAAAATTACCCCAAGGACAAATGAATTTTGTCTTGTGTTGATCCTCAGGTTTGATTTGAATTTAATTATATCTTGAAAATCCATCCATAAAATAAAATACTTCTCTTCTCGCACACTCGTCGAGAATCTGATCGATGAAAGGTGTGGGGAAGTTGTCTTTCGGACAGGCCTTGTTTAGGTCACGGAAATCCATGCATACACGGATGGTTCCTTACTTCTTATCTATAGGAATGAGGTTGGATACCCATTCATTCAAGGGAACTGGGTAGATTAAGACAACATTAAGTAGCTTCTCCACCTTTTCCTTAATAGCAAGGGCCTTTCGATGTTTCTGAACAGTTTTAGCATCTGGATAAGTTCTAATATCATGTTCGACAATCCAAGGGTCGATCCCTAGCATATCTTTATAGGACCAAGAAAATGAGTCTTGGAATTCCTTGAAGATCTCGGTAAAGATTAAGATTTCTTATGGAGAACAATATTCACTGATATTTACATTTTCAACTTTACCAGGGGTATGAGAGATGTCGATCGTGACGATAGGATAAATGCTCGCCATATTTCCTTCAGCATAAATGTCGTGCGTATCAAGCAAAACTATGGCATGACCAACTATCTCACTCAAAGTAGATCGAAAGTTGTCTTGTTCGATTCTTTCAATCTCTGGGAGAAAATAAGAATGGTGGTGCATGTCATCCCAAGGTTTTTCGGAACCATTCATGGCCTCGATGATGGCTTCGTCGGAGGGAAACCTCCCATTGAGGAAATCATGTGAACAAGACAATGAAGTGGCCCACATGGGCCTAGAAATGAGATCCTCCTCGTCCATCAGCGAGGGAGCATGATCGGGATCAGTGGAAGAGTCGAGAACAAATTGATATGCAATCTTTGTTGTTGATAGTGGCATGGCCATCCCAGCATGTGAATGACCTTCACAAGATGAATCCAGTGAAGGTAGGGTCCATGAATCATTAAAATAAGAAGTGCGTAAAGGAATGGACGTCCCAGTCAAGAAGAGCTTACTGTACATGGCATAAATGTGATGGTTCAGTGCCAATAAATTGAAAGTACCCATAAGGTAAGAATACATTCTGACACCGATATTCTCATTTGTCGGCTGAGAATTTTTTATCACCAAGATCGATGGTCCAAGAGATGCATTAGGACTAGAGCATGCAAAGGATAATTGATCGATCATCAAAATATTCCCTTCATGAGGAAAATAAAGACTACGGAATATGGACGACACAACGACAATCATAGCATAAGTCCAATTGTGACCTAGTAACAAGTTATAATCAAGAGGCACATCAACTACCTCTACTTCCAGCTCTATCGTCTTCCCACCTAACTAGACCGGAAAGGCAGGGAGAATTCCATGAGGGTGGAAGGAATGACCATCAAAAGCAGTCAACATGTTCGATGACCTAGAAAGGGTTGGATAACCGAGAGCTTTCCAACAAACCAGGGACATTACACATGTAGCAACACCTTCATCAACAATATCATGTTTGATGGTATACTTTGAATACTCCACATGGATTTAGAAATCCACATGGTAAGGCAAGTTAGGCTTAACATCTGTGACGTCAAAATTGGTAACCTTTGAGCCACAGGGTTCTAGAGCTCCTAAAGAAGAGAATAAGGCATTCCTCTGTGAAGGACATGTTTGGAGTACCTCCAAAGCTGACATCGCACAAGGGGTTTGACCCAGGTCCTCAACAATAGAGTAGTTCTGGGTGGATCTAGCATTTAGACTATGGGTAGAGTGTTTAAGTGGTCCTTTTAGAATATAAGGCAGTGGCTCTGGTTTCTCAATCTGTAAATTCATCTTCGAAGGATGAGGAGGAGATTCTAGAACATGAGTATTTTGTTTAGAACTATAGTCTCAAGATCGAGTCTCTACATTAACTTTCGCATCAACCATATCGATAAATAAATAGTCACCATCTTGTGAATGTTGGTTTTGACCCCCACCAGCCACATTTGCATCATTTGAGGAGCTTGAGGCTAAGTGTTTATTATGTGGGAATGGATTCGTCATCACGACGGGCGATTGAGATAATAACCTCGTAGCTTCTGCAAGTTTGGGGCACAAATGGGTAAGTTGATCATCTTTTCAAAGCTTATAGGGAAACTTCACCTTACGTCTTTCTCGTTTTCCCTCTCCATCATTACTACTCATCTTCTCATTATTATTATTGTCCTTGGGTTTTTTACGATTTTTCCCACCCATACTGTTATTACATCCTTTCTTCTTATTCCCTCCTGGTTGTTGGTTACCATTCAAGTTGGTCGATGATTGCACGGAGTGTACATACACCGACTGAGTGGGGTTGGAAGACACAGACGAGGCTGGTCCTCCTGCAGACTGGCTTAAAGACAACTATTTTAATTGGTTTGTCACTGAGTCTATGAAATTTACATTGGCAGAACCTACAATGCCATCGACATGAAGTCCAAAATTTTTCCTAGGGTTGTAAGTAGACCGCGGTGCTTCAAGAAGAAGGTGGTATAACATCCTAGACTGACCATATATCAAATCTAGCTTTTGGTCCCTAAAGATCGCTTCTTCTTCAGTGGTAACCCCAGAAGTAGCGACGTCCTTCGAGATAGGAGGGTGCAAAGACTTAATAAACCATTCTAAAAGAAATGTCAAGGTATAGGGATCTTAATCAACCTCTTTCATCTATGCCACTCCTAGATATGGTCCAAGATATGAGTGGCGGTGTCCTGGCATAAAGTTGACAACAATTCTAAGCCAGCATCATAACGAATGGGCAACTAGAAGTGGTTAAGAAATACCATCACCAACTGACCAAAAGTTCCATATGCCCCCTTGGGTAGCTCAATATACCATTTTGTAGCAACTCTGATAAGGGTGCACTGAAATAATCTCAAATGAATAGAATCGTCATTAAGGGATTTTGATGAGCACCAAAGGTGAAAGGTAGTGATGTGATCACCAAGATCCTCTCTATTATTACCTCAAACTTTGAGATGTCTAAAGTAATTTTGGTGGGGACCGGAGGCCATGTAGGATTGTGACTCACAGGGTCATTCATTAACTTAGCCAAATCTGGCAGATTAAGTGTGGCTAGAAAAGGGAGACGGGGTTGCGACATCTGGCCCCAACCTCTCGAGAAAAATTTTGCTTATGGATTTGCAGGCCATCCAGGGTTTTGGTAAACACCATGACCTTGTCTAGAATTATAAGGCCCTCCTCTGGGATGATTCATATAAGGTTGGTTAGGCATCATTCCAGCTGTGATGTTCTATTGAGGGTTATAGAAATTCCCCCTAGTCGAATTAGATCCAGGTTGGGGATTTCCCAAAGTGTGAAATTGACCTCCTCCAGGTTGGAAACTGGAGGATAGAAGCAGATTCATCATGACAAATGTATTGGTCAGAATCTACACTGAGGAGTTGGGGTTGTAGGATGGAACTTGAGCTGAAGCTTGTATCCCAGGTTGACTATTCCACCCAGAAGTAGGAGAATTGGACCCAGGGTTAAAATCATGGATACCCCTCATATTAGGAGTCATTTGAGGGATTTGAGATCCACCAAATGAAAAAGGAGTGTAGGGAGGTGTACTACCCCCAAGCCCAATGCATTAGGGCCAGTAGCTAGGATGGAGTTCGAAAACTGCGATGTGAATTTAGGCATACCATAAGAAAATGGACTAGAATCCATAGGAATGGACTGAACATTGTAGCTTGGTGAGTGGCCAAGAGACCCAAAGGGGTTCAAGGTGGTATCTTGAGCATTAAATATAGGCTGGGCCATAGTAATGATAGGTACCTCTGGGACTACAACCATAGAGGTTGCAGGAGTCGAAGGGGTGCCACTAACTATAGTGGGTATGGGAGTTGAAGGGCTCCTAGAATTATGAAGACCATGTTCAGTACTCATTCTTGTAGAATCACATGTATGAATGGTGGACGTGTCTTTACCATGTATAATGACTCTATTCCTTTTAGAAGGCAAGGACATGAAATCCAGTGGTAACTGTAACAAGCGACGGGACCGACGGGGAGGTTGGTCCGACTCCATGATGACTTAAGACTCTAAAGATAAAAAAATATATATCCTAAGGACAACTAGTAAGAAAAGAACACACCAAAAGTCAAACAACCAATATGCATGCAAATGGGGTAAACTAATTGAGTGGCCTCCCTCCCTAAACAAGGTATGTCTCGCCCAAGAGGGGCCTGAGACTCCCTTCTAAAGATCGTATGTAACAACATTAGTTACAATGACCCTCATGGGATTAACAACCAGTCGGTCAGATCCCCCCAGAGGGGTAATCCTCCATAAAGGATATGTGTTTTCTAACCCTTATCTGACCTAGGGTACCTACAGAATAACCCTTGCAAGTAACCTATGAGACACCTAAGTCAAGCAACTAATAAACCACCGTATAATCGATGCACATACGAGAAGTCGTAAGTCAGGTCCACCATATGGGAAAGGTAGAAAATCCCAAAACCTTGAAAGCACCCCCTCTCACAAAGGTAAAGGAACTAACAAGATCCCTAGATAAGAATAGATCCCTAGAAATATCTCTGACGCTAGGAAGGTATCGTGGGGATATCTCTTCAACCAAATTTGCGTGACCTTGTGATTAAATATGGTGTGAGCGAAGCCTCCTGATCTTACCAATTATACAATGGATTTCTCCACTCCCTGACTCAGACACATATGTTGATTTAATTTCCTTGGAGAATTTTACTCACAAAATCCTATTCCAAGGCACTAAACCCTAGGCTAGTTTGTGCACCCTAGAAAATAAAATTGTTACTAATAAATTTTAAATTATAGCATTGATTTTAATGGTCGTGATTACTCAAAAAGGTATGGTAGTGAAACTCATGGTGTTATGACTCTGCAAGAAAAGTAAATATGAAAATAATGCAAAGTCCTAACTTTAACTTTTAATGTATGATATGCTTCTAAAAATGATGCAATATTCAAATTCAACTCTGCAATTCAGAAGTAAAAATGAAATCTTTCAATGTATGCACTAAGATAATGATAAAAACTCAAAAGAAAAAAATTCCAAGCAATGCAAAATACCTATTTTGTTTTTGTATTTTCAATATATTGAAATTGAAAATGCATGGACTGAAAAGTAACTTGATATATATGGCCCTATTGTGTATAAAAAAGAGATAACTCAAGAAGGATATCAAGCAAAAAAACACCCAGCCCAATGTACAAGGACAATAAAAATGAAAATATGAATAGAAATACTTCACCCAGAAATTCAACCAAAAGAGGGTTTCCTGTCATCCCACAGGCACTCAACAGGCACTACAGAGACCTAATAAGGCTCAACAAGCATCAAATCCCACCCAACAAACACCAGATCAAGAAAACAAGCAAGGATAAAAGGTGTATGCAATTTTTTGGGAAAACAGATCATATATATGCATCTTGCAGTGAGACAACCTGTGTGTATACACGACTGTCAAGGCAAAGGAGCATATATGCTTTGAAACAAGGCCAGGCAAAGGAGAAAGGATAAAAACTTAGACCCAGAGTGAACAAGAGCTGTCAATAAATGATACAACAAGAACCACAATAGAAATGAGAGAAATCTAAGGAGAAAAGTACTTCAAACCCTAAGAAAGAAGATTCAATCCCCAATATGGTCGCCAATTATGTTACGAGGAAAATCTCTCTATGGCTAGGGTGAACCACAACAGACGAAAATGATTGCATAAATCAACTCTATCCCAACATCATGCTATATAAACCAATGTGCAAGCAAGATAAGAAAGAGGCTTACCTCATCTAGATGTTCAATGATGTCCACCATTGAGCATTTTGACCTAAAGCTATATACCTGCAACAACTTCTCAACAAACAAGCAAAAACAAGCATATGGTGGCAATATAAAATTTTAGCACATTAGATAGCATCATCCATCAATATACATAACAAATACGCCCATGGATAATAATACATATATTTGCAAGATATCAATTGGATGGGAAATGAGTATTTCTATTAATAAATGATCATCAAAAGTGAAAATATTACAAACTTTTGTGTCAGCACAGTTCAGAACCAAGAAACTGAGTTCCTTCCAACTGGGCCTCCACCACTTCAATCCTCCATCAAAGGAAAGCTCATATAAGGGAGACAACGAGGTTATCCATCAATAAGGGAATATCTTGGGGGATGAACATTGTGTTCATACTTAAAGGACAAAGGGATGTAGACTCAACATGAAGTAAATAATTTCTCCAGAGTAACTTTTCTCTCAAAGTTGAATTCTCTCCCCTTTTCCACAACTTGGAATTGGCTTCTTTATAGCCTTCAAAATGCAACTGAAGGGTCTATTCGAAGCATTTATATTATATGGAAGGCCAAGTATCAGAGATATCTTGTCGTGACATGGAAACCCGACATTTAATTTTGATTTTTTGGCAAAAATCTCGATGTACGCGAGCTGTAGTGGAGTATTCTGTGTATACACTTGTTGTATAGGGTGCAAGATGCATACAAGTGGAAAATTTATATTTTTGTCTCTGGAATTTAGTAATAGGGAAGATAAGTCTTCATAGGAAAATGGAATAATTCCCTCTCTAAAAGATTTCATAGGGTGAGGCAAATCTTTCTCTAATAGGCGGATATGATACCTGAATCACCTATCTCATCGGACAACTAGTGAGATTTAAAAAAATTCTAAATCATGTAATCATGAATCCTTCAACCTCTCCATAGTACTACCAGTCGAAGCGATCACGAAGTAGTGAAAATTGTTTTTTGTTGGTTAATGCTTCCACTTATTCTATCCGTCCATTGTGTTGAGCACTCAACACACCCTAAAAGTTTTGTGAAAATTTTCTCTTTTGGGTACCACTTTGTTTTTTTTTTCTCTCTTTCTGAATTGAGTCAGTTGTGTCAGGATCAATAAGTTTTTCTTTCTTATGTTTTATCATAGATCACATTTGGATTGGTTTGTATTTTTTGAATATATTGACTTCTCTTCTAAAGTAGACTTGGTAGTTTTAACTAAGTATACACAACTAAATTTTTGAGACATGCACCTATTATGGGCATCGGTGGAGTAAAATCGACCAAATGAAAATGAAAAGCATTGATCATAGATCTCCAATGTATCATCGACATCAGGAGAATGGAAGAGTGGGTGCATCGATCACTAATTATATCTTGAGAAGAATTTATCAAAATCTCATCGATACACCATCGGCATCAACGAAGTACGAAAATGAAAATGCTAACATAGACACATCTAATGAACCTCTAATCGTCGATCGTTGATACCTTAGGGGTCGATGATATCCGAAGAAAACCTTAAACTGCAATTTTTTTTACTTCGACACATCGTTGACCGTCGATCGCCGATCAATAATACATTTTTGGCATCGACGAACTCTGAGGGATAAAATCACGAAATAATGAACATAGAGACTCCTTGATCATCGATCCTCGACATGTCGTCAACATTGGAAGGATAGGTTGAGGTTCCTAGGGCCATGTCTAAATAGAATCCTCGATTCTGAAGAAAATTTTAATAGAGGAGCCAAAATTAAATGCCACATGTCATGATCGCCCTTCCAGGTCATCATTTCCACGTCATCGTTGTACGACAGTCTGGATCAACATCAGATATTTTGCTAAAAAAAGGTATTAACGAACGTTGTCTAAGAAAAATGTCAATGTTGATCCACTTGTTTAAACCGATGGACTGATAGGACATTGATAGTATGATGAGACACCTTTAGTGAAAAATAAGATCGGATTTTGTTATTTAATAAGACAATTAATTCTTTGATCAACACACATTACTATCCCGCACACCGACCAAATGATAGGAATTTGAAATTGTCGATGAACTACGTAGTACCCCCGCTCCTGCGTCGTCATCCTACGATTGCATTTGATACTGAGCATGATTCAGACCTTAGTGATGGATTGTCCAGACTGCATTTATGCCCTGCATTCAATAATTGATGTGACAAGATAAGTATGCTCTATGTTTAAATTGTAAAGACAAATTCGAACGCAACATTTTGTACACAAGTATTTCATTCCCAAAGTAGTTGAAGGAGCGGGAGAGTGTTTCAGGAGCTCATAGTTGATTTTAAGAATTCTAAACCAGGTTAAGCTTGTGCGAAGAGGAAGTATGAATCATCTGTATCATTTCGGCAGTCACAATTTTCTAGATTGCAGTATCATTTATGCAAGTCGGTATCTCATTCTGTTCTTTTTGCAGGAAAAATGCCTCCAAGAAAGCCAACGACTAGGTGCTTGCCAAGAGAACCAAAAATTAAAGAAGCATTTCCATGACACTAGCAGGTTGATGGCCTCATGGTGGAAAGAAGATAATAATTTTACAAACAGGAGGAATGACTAGTAAGGTATGGCCAACCTCAAAGAGCCATATATTTATCTAATGACTTTGATCTTTTGATTATATGAGGAAAGGGATTGAGCCAAGTTTTCGGAAGCATGGATGCCCCTGTCATACACTGTGGAAATATCAAGTAGCATATTCAACTAGGGAGCGATCATTTCGAAAGAATTGAGCACCAACATATTGCAATCCCAGACACCAAAGGATGGAGAAATGCCAACTTTTCAAAAGGTGTCATACTTATTGGATGAGATCTGTATAAGGAACGTCTTCTTAGGAATGAATGTGAGATGGCATGTTGTGTAGCTACCCATGCATGTCTATTTCAACATTTTGTGGGAGAACAGGTACAAGAAATCATACGCCCTCATATGCGATGAATTTATAGCTCACGTGTATTTCATTGTTTTTAAGAAAGAATTCCCAAGGCTTACAGCAGGATCCAATAAAATGATTTCAAAAGTACGCCACTGGTACCCGTAAGAAACCACCACCTATATTAGAGTGTTTAGGGCCACTGGCACACCACATTTACTCCCCACTCATGTTCTAAACAGGCTCATTGTGGGAGAAATATGTTATCAAGCCATTCTGCAAGACTATAATTCCACTCTGGTAAAAGACAAAAAGAGAGAGGTCATACCCTATGGATTTCATATAGGGTTTTATAGGGTAAAAGATACTACACAACCAAAAAAACAGGGTTTTATCTAGTTGGATTATATATTCCCCACAAGTCGATTTTGCAAACATGATCCAAGGGGCCTAGTACCCCATCATGTGTCACAAGTATCTTCATGTTGGTCGTATGCCCATGATAAGTTTGAAAACAAAATATTTACAGAGGTTGCTCGAGACCAGGAGGAGGTGCTCCAAAGAAAGGATAATCCCAATATGATGATATTTAAAGTGATTATAATTGATGAGCAGGTGGAAATGATAGAACAAACAACTCAAGAATCCCTCGAGGTCAGGGAAGAAAATATAGTAGTAGAAGCCACAGAGGCACAAAGGAGAGGGATGTTGTTTCTAGAAGAAGCCCAAATATTCATACAAAGGTTTGAAAATGACCCCACACTTAACCCTTTGATAGAACCCTTAAGGTTCATCCCAGTCGACACAATCAATATCGGAGAAGAGCTAAATGGCTCAGAGACAACTCCACTAGAGGAGACCACTCATCCAGAAAACCCAAGCATTATGTCACAACAGGAAAGGTCATCGGTTTCTTCTACAATGCAGCTAGGGGAAACAAGAACATTAAGTGGAACATATATTCCCAATGTCCTCATAGACCGAATTACCATATGTGACGATGAGGAAATCTTAGAGGTTTCGCTCATAACCCTAGTACCAATCATGGAGGAGGGAGAACCAGGAGAAACATCTTCTCCAACTCCCAAATCTTTGAACTCAATTCCCCAAGAAGGAGACAATAAGTCCGGAAGCATTCTAGACACTGGATTTCTCGACCAATTGGTAATTCATCCTAAGAAGGATAGCTCCAAGGATGAGTTGGGCTCTGGTGAACAAGAAGAAGAAACACAATGACAATAAATCATCATATCAATAGTTGATCCTCAAGTAAATGTT
>SNQJ01S0217383.1:0-10623 GCA_010110895.2 Picea sitchensis | reverse complement strand
ATTATTTGTAGAATGAAAAATCATTTGTCAACAAAAACACTAGAGACAGGTAATATCCTAGTCACTAGTTGATTCCTATAACTTATAGGGTGATAACATCGGCTCCACCCTAAGTGAATCAGATTGTAGCAGTTTGGAGAGGGACCTTTTAAAGTCTTCATTTTTAACTAGCTCTGAGAGGGGGACAGGAATTCTGATCTTTTGAATTTCATGCTCAAAATTAAAGGAGGAAATAGGCTTAGGAGCTTCCCTTACCTCAGAGATAGGTTCTTTGACTGCTGGCAAAGCATTCTGAGTTTTCTTTTCTTTAGTAGTGGTTGCTGCAGATTTAGTAGGCCTTTTTGCTATGAGGGGTTGATCTTGGTTGTCAAAGTTTCCTTCTTTCTTCTTTGACCTGAGAGGGTATATGCTAGAGGTGTTTTTGTCCTTTTCTCCTTTACCTAACTCATTGATTTGAATTTTCAAAAGGGATTCTTCATATGTAGACTGAGTCAAATGGGGAAAAGGGGAAGTTTCTTCAATGCAGTGAATTTCAAGATCAAGCTCACCTATCTCCTCTCCTTCCTCATAAGAAACTAGGTTACTTTGGAGGGGGGTTTGAATCCTTTGATCTTCTCTGTCTTTCCCCCTTTGTTCCCTTGGAAAATCCTGAGGCACATTGTTATTAGGTCTCCTAAAACCTTTATTATCAGCATTCTAGGGATTTCTGTACATGGGCTTCCCTTCTAACTCCCACTTTTCCATCCTAGCCGAAAGCGATTTTATCATTCTAGTTACCTCGTCCGATTGTAGGGGAAGGGGAGAGGAATGGGATGGGGAGGCTTCAAGCCTTTTCCTAGATATATCTCTATCAGCCTTATCCCTGAGTCGTTCAACAACTAGTATGTTAGATTCTACTTCCACGGCCGCATCCTGTATGTGAGCCAGAGTAGTGGCTCTTCTCTCCCTCAACAGTAGGCAGAAATTGGGATCAAAAGCACTAACATAAGTGATCTTAGCAGAGGCTTCTGAGGGCTTTATCTCAATGGGGATTTTATTATACATATTATTGAATCTCTTAGAGAAGTCATGGATGCACTTTCCTTCTTTTCTCTTCAAGGACCCAAACTCTGTCATGTAATACATGAAGTCTTTTTTGTCTCCCCATTGTCTCAAGAAGGAATTATCCAAAGCCTCGATCCCATCTATAGATCCAGGAGGTAGAGCTCTAAACCATTTCCTAGCTTCGCCTTCAAGGCTATGGACAAAAATTCTCATCCATACATCTGCATGGATGATAATGTGATCATCTGTGAAGTTGTAAAAGGCTTCAAGGTGTTCTTCTGTAGCTATGTCCCCTTCACCTGTGAACTTGGGTAGCTTCTTAAGGTATCCATTTGCTGGAAGGGCGTTGAGAGGCTATGGTAACACAAGGGGAGCATACCTAGTAGCTATTATGGCCTCCATTCTGGTCATGGGGGGATTAACTCCTGCCATGGGAATATTAGGTGGAGGAGAAGCAGTGTGAATAGGGGACACCAGAAATGAGCTTCCTAGAGGAAAGGGAAACAATGGGGACTACAGAGAGAGGGCCATGGGACCTGAACGGGCAAACGCTTCTCTCTATGCAGTAATAGTAACAAAAGGAGGGGTGGTGAAATCTTCTGCGGTCTAAGGTCTGCGCCAAGGTATAGCTTCGGGGGAGAGGGGAGTGACAAGGATTTCTCCTTCTAATGCTAGACCAGGATGGGAAAACTCAGCAGGAACACTCCCAAAATTCAGGAAATGGGAAACCTCAGAAACAAGCTTGCTAGGGAGCTGAGAAGAAGAAAATGGAGTTTCTATAGAAGGAGGTGGTGAATTACCTGGTTCAACAGCAGAGATTTCTCCTTGAGAGGCCTTCCCTTTTTTGATAATCACCTCCAGATCCACTTCAAGTGTGGCTAGAGGCAGCTGAGGATGGGACCGCGTGTGTTTGCTGCTGTAAGCCACAACTAATCACAACAGGTTCACTACAGTGGAGTCATCACAATGGAGTCGCCAGGTGCACAGTAGCAATCTTCAAGTGCTCTGATGCCTTATGCACCTTCAGAATCAGAAGCTCAATTTCGTTCAATCCCAGGGAAGATTTTCAACTTCGTCCTCGGCAACGACGCAAGAAATGTTGGCGATGGAAGTCACTCCTGGATTGCAGCAGGAGCAGAGCCCAACACCCATCAGTTTTATGTCACATTTTTTTATAAAGGGGTGATCGGATGGAAGTAAACTTGGAACAATATCGTTCTAACTTAGAAAACTGGGCTGGAACAACAGTCACACATGAGGTCTTGATGTAACTTAAGCCAGTAATAATGATAGTGGTGAGTAGGGAGAGAGAGGGGAAATAAAGTCTGCTCTGGACGTCAGGTCTTCCAGCAGCCCTCAAAAAAGAGGAAAAGTCTCGGCTATGAGATCCTCTCAGAGTCGAACAACTTCAAAATGAACCCAAGAAGATTGTAGAACTGATAAAATCAAACCTACATAATATAGCAATGCAACACCCGACTGGATCATTCATGCTCGGGATCTTAGATTCAGAGAAAAAGGGAAAAGAGGAAGCTAGCTGCCATTAAATATGAAGTCTCAAATGTTCTTCTATAACCAGAGAACTAGAGGTTGGATTAAATCTTTACAATCGGGAGCTGTGCTCTACCATCGATAGATTACAAAATGGCAAAATTGCCTACATATACTCAAAGAAAAACCACAACAGCGAAACCGAGACACTGTATTAAAAACATTGCGTCTGCATGTCCACTGACAATCTGCACATGCAGTCTTTGAACGATCGTGCACTTATGACAGACGTAATCGAACTCCTGACAGTCCTGCGGATGAACCGACATGCTTTTAATTCATTGCCAGACTTTCCATTTATGGTGGAGACGATGTCTAACCACCACCAACTACCTCAATAACTGCTTCGTTGGGATTGAGAATGGCCCGGCCAACTCTGCACTTTTGAGGCGTGGGGGTCTTCTTGCACTGCCACCTGGATCGACAGAACGACCCGATGGATAAGACGTGGAGGCCAGTGCGAAGGTTGGGGCGCATAATTAGAAATAGTGAATGGGCGGAAGCGATATGGAACGCGGGGCTCAAGTGGATAAGGAGTGGAGATGACCATACAGACGAAGGCAACTGGGAGAGAAAGAGAGACACATGGCAGGAGGTGAGTGGGTGATGAGATGGAAAGGGGGTAGGTGGATGGAGGGAAGAGGGCTGTGGCACCTGATGATGAGGCAAAGTTCCATGGAAAAATGACAGGGAAACTGCAAGGCGGCAAGCCTGAGGGAAGGAGGAAAGATGAGTTGGAGGATGAGGGGAAGAACACCTGGTAGGAGGTGACAGGTGGAAATGAGAGAAAAAGGTGAAAAGGGATGGGCCAAGATGGCGCTGAGTGGAAGGCATACGGTGNGGTGCTCTGATCTAGGCCATCGAGAGATGCGCAGCCAATTCCAGACCCCCCCCTGCCTTAAAGGTAGAATGGCGAAGGGGGTTTGGAATCCAATCCTGACTGCAGATCTGGGTGCGCAGATTCTGGCCACCTAGATTTTCTCGCCGCTTACCCAAATATGCAATTGCACCCCAACTTAGGATAAGTAGGTTTTTACTCTGTTGCTTGCCCTCTTTTCACCAATGGGGGGTGCCTTTTAGGAAAAATACCCCTCTTACATGTTTAGGTGCTAACAGATAGGTCTATGCACTTCGGTCACTGAGTTACTTTCATTTTGAGGCCAACACCCTGATTCTTTCTACTGCGCTCATGATAGTTTCTTCCCTCTGATGTCTTACTTCTTGTGGATTTCTCGGCGATGTTTGAAGTTCTAGCTCTGCTACTCTTGATTGGAGCTGTTGAATAGCCTCAACGAGCTTCCCTACTTGGCTCTCAATTGTTTCTTCTTTCGTTTATGGCAAACTTGGCACAAAGATTAATGCTCTAGTTACTGCCTCTCTAATCCCAATATTCTCTGCAACGAATTGATCTTTCTCTTTCTATATTTTCTCATTGTCCACTTCGAAATTTTCTCGAAGGTCATCATTTTCTTGCCGTGCAACCTGAAGTTTCTCTAAGGCCTCCTCCTTTTCTTGCCTCTATGTCCTGCTCCTTTTCCTCCTAGACTTGACAAATTCGAGTCTTTGTGGCATCTTCTAATCTGCGTAGTTGGGTGGGCTCATCCCCTAGTTCTACATTCTTTGTTGAAGATGGCGCAGTGGACATTGGGCGGCTCGACTAAATAGCTTGCTGGATGTCTTTCAGTTCTTTCTTATTCCTTTCATACAATGTTTCTTATTTGACTTCATGTCTCTTCAATATGTACTCTGAAGCATCTTCTATAGCTACAATGATGAGGTCAACATCATTTGTGGTGAGCACATTATGTGACTGAGGCTTATTGGCTTGAGATTTATTCCACGCTAAGGGTTTCTGCGGAGAACCCTTCCTTTTCTTGGACATCTCTACCTCTGTAAGGGAATCCTTTGACAGTGTTACTTCACCCTTTTCTTGCTTGTCTTCTTCGCCTTCCTCTTCTTGGTTTACTTCGTCTCCTCCTCCTACTCTAGGTGAGTCAGGCCCAGTTTCCTCCGATGAACTGCTTATGTATTTCACTTCTTCCTTTTTCTTATTTTTCCTTGCGTTGCTTGGTCCATCATACTCGGTCCTAATGACCACAAGACTTCCGATGAGGTCGGGGTCAGAGAGTTCTGCATCTCCAATCGGTACAAGAAATTCTGCAGACCATTCCTTGGTTATCTCCTCCATATCTTCCTTATCCAATTTGTAGTAAGAATATAGCTCCTCCTTGTTTTCATCCCCATGCACTGTGATATATATGAAGTGTCAGTCTGCGTGGAACTTCACGAGTGGCCTGAAACTATGGAGTGTATTCAGCGTCATTCGGGGGAAGGATTCAATTGTGTGCTTGAGTTGTAAGTAGTAGGTGTGGAACACTGCTTCTCCATATCTCTTGAATACCACAAGGTGGTGAACCTCGTGGCCAGTGGTTCTAATGGTTTGACTTCTAGGATTAGTCCCAACTACGGTCCTACTGCGCGTATCCCTTTCGGGAGGTATGCAGTGATGAGTGTGTACTCAAAATCTCTTGGGACACTGTCATGACTAACCGCGCTAGCCAAATGTGGGATGTAGTTGGACAAGATCGACGGGATCTGCTTTGCATTTGCCAGATCATCGCAGTGCTTGCTTCTCTTCTCTGTCGCAGTTTGGGATGGCCCAGATTGATGTCCAGTCGAGGGGGATGCTTGCAATCCTCTCGTCGATGAGGCCTGTACTTCTATGGATATAACTTTCTCAACCATAAGGTCTATTAGGATCTCCTCCACAAAATTCTCTATTGCGCTACGTTCGCCCGACATACATGCTCGTAATCAAATTACTCGGGTAGGAGAATAGACACTCAAGGTAAGAAAAACAGGTGGCGAGGTCTCAAAACACCTGTAAGATAACAATTAGTTCTATGTTAGCTCAAATAATCACAGTTTGAAAAAATTGGTCCTGGTGCAACATGCGACGGATTAAATAAATAACATCGTAACAGATTCCTCCAATGGGTCAAAAGGCCTTAATCATTATGATTCCATCCATTATGGCGCGGTCTCAATGGTATCATGGTGATATTTTCCGCAATAACTATGTTTCGAATCATTCTGAAACGTAGTTCTAATGGTCGAGACGCCTCCAATGGTCATATAGCTTCGTCATGGCGAGGTGTCATTCTGCGCTATTCTGCTATTCCGACGATGTTCAATTTCTGCAAGCCTGCTCCCTGTGAAGTGTTCACTAGAACCTCCTACAGTCTTTCTAAATTTTCTTTCTTCTTATTGAGCTTTCTTGCCTTCTTTCCTGTGATCTAAGTCTTTGGATTCCTCTTTCCATTCTCATTCTAATTTTCTCTTAGCGTAGGAATTTCACACTGCTGAGGGTCTTCCAAAGGGTTCAAATGTAATACCCCTTCGATTTCTACTTATGGGGTAGGTACTCTTCTCTCCTACATGGATAGGGTTTTCAAGCCTTCCTTCATTCTTGCAACTTCGACAACTAAGTCTCTGGCCCTCAGTTTCTTCAACTTGTTCTCTTGTTCTTTTATTAGTCACTCTATTTTTCTGGTTATGAAGTCCCTTAATTCTTTCTTTTTTTGTTCTATGGCTTCCTCTTCTTCTTTCCTTCAGATTTGATCTTCCTCAATCTAGGTCTTTTCTAACAAAAGTGAAAAAGGAGCGATGTTCTCAACAAACTTAATGACCTCAAATTATTCTTCATTCGATGATCCATAAGTAATCATAGGTACATGAGTAAGTCTTCCACATAGGGTTATCATCTTTCCTTTAAACAAGCCTATCCCTCCTAATGAAGGAACCATAGAAAGCTTTCCCAAAATTTCCCAAGTACTTTCTGGCAAAATGTTCACATGTGTTTCCTCATCCAAGACACAGTCTATGTCGAAGTCTCCTATTCTTGTTTCTTTGCACTTCTTCTCTTTTAAGATCTCTCGTAAACCGATGTCTCTGTGATCATTCAATGTTTCTCTCATCTGTAATAATATAGACTTTGATTCTTTTCTATTCTCTAACATATCCTTATTTTCTTGACCTTCCTCATGGTTTTCTTGTCTCAAGTTCATCTTTTCAACTTTAGCAATCATTCTAGGTTAATCCAAAACCTCATGACCAACAGATTTACCACAAAGACAAATAGGACCTATACCAGGGCATTCCTTAGCAAGGTGTCTTGGTCTTCTACAACTATAACACAATGTCAATCCTCTCTTTCCCTTAAATGATCCCCAACCTTTCCTGTACTACTCACTGGGATCGCAGTGATTGACCTGCAATCTGCAAAAATTCTTTCTAGGGTCCTGCATCCACTTATTAGTCCAAAAATTCTTTCTATGCATAGGAATAACATATCTTTCACTATTTCTATCAAATTTATTCAGATCAAATCTTCTTTCTTCTAGATGTGCCCTAGTTTTGAGACTAGGACCAAATCTATCAAACATACCTAGATTCATACTTTCGAAGCACAAATTTCCACTTATCTTGACTTTATTAGAGCACAAAGCTTTAAGATCTTACCTCTTTCTTCAGATCAAACTTCCTTCTCCTAGCACAGATCTTTGCAAGTCAAGTAGGATACTGTGCACTACAACAAAAGATCTATGCACAAAGCTTTCGTCTTTTCTTCAGTTCCCAACAATCATAGTTTCAGGTCCCGACAACAGAACCATTTGTTGGCACAGGGGAAGAAACAAGGTTCAACGCTTCAACATTGCACCAACAAAACCCTAACTACCGGCCCTTTCGGCAACACTTGCAAAGTAGATGAAGCCTCACCCGAGGTAGAGGCAGGGGGGGTTGTAGGACTCAAGTGTCTACAACCTAGCTAGGACATAGATCTGTGATCACAATACTTAACATAGCACTTCACCAATAACATGCATCAAGTTATGAGTCTTATTCACTTCACAGATTACCCCTAGATACAAAATAGCACAGTAATAACCGAGATTAATCACATCTAATCATCCAACACATAGTATAAAATCATATCTAGCATTTATTCATACATAAAGCACTAAGCATCAATAGATCTATCTATCACTCATCAAGATCAGTGCACTAAGAAAATAAATACATAAACAACATAAACAACATTGCACAAAGCACATCAACACAGGATATATGTGGTTCACCCCAGTGTGGGGCTATGTCGACCAACTCTTCTCTTCTTTATTAGTCTCTTTCAATCTGATTACAGGCACCCAGCTACAGAGCCAACTTCTCACATGACAGGAGAACTGTGCACACCTCACCAGATCCTCCTTCCCCGAGTTAGGTCAAACACAAATCCTTCTTACAATCACTTCCACTTAACTCTACAAGTCTCAAGATACAGTATGCACAAAGAATTCACAACTATTCACAATTAGCAACCTTCACAGGCTCTTGCACGAAGTCAATTAGAACTCCAATCACATAGATTGAACTTGAACTACTCTTACATTTCCAGGATACTTATTTATACATTACAAAAAGGGGCCTAAGCATGGGAAAACCCATGGGCCGACATCCCATGCCCATTACATAAACCCTAAAACCCAAAACACCCACAAAATGGGTGAGATCTAGAGATCTACGCTTCACCTGGGTGCTCCGTCTTCGACTAGCCTGTCGAAGTCCCAAAAAATGGTCAAACATGACCAACGTTTCCACAAAACTTGGTCGAGGTCCAAAAACTACACTTATGCAGGGATCAAATACAGAGGGGATCTAGACATTCCATTGCCACCAGGTTTCGCCTATGGAGATATAGGTATAATTTTTTTTATTTTTTAACAGAGTTAAAAAACGAAAATATTTTTGGATGATGTCAAGTATTTAACAAAAGAAACTTTGTTTCACAGATCTGGGTCTGCGACGACCGGATGGATTTCCATGACACCGACAGAGACACTGGGGGGGTGAGCCAGTGGGAGGAGACTTGAAGAGAGTGCTTCAAAATGTGCAAAGAAACTTGTCTTGTTTTACGCATATAATACCCATGGTTTAGGTAGAGGATCTGCTAGAGGCATTGCAACAACAAGTGGTGGGTGTGACTTGTGCATGGGTGCGACTCTTCCGGTGTCTCACAAACACTGTGGTATGCTATCATGCCACACATCCAGTGCCATAGGCGTAGATGTCATGGTCATTGTATCGACCAATTGTATATGTATTTTGAGGGTGTGAACCCAATTTTTGTACTATGACACCATATTTTTTGAGAGATGATATATATATATATATATATATATATATATATAACTTTGTTCTTCGACTTTACTTATGTTACAATGTGGACATTGATAAATGTGTTTTCTTTACTTTATTAATGTGACAAATGCCAATCTAAAACATAATTAACATATGCATCAGATACATAGTTAGAACTACTTTGTATGTGATTATAAGTAATAAAATCAAAATGTCGTTCCAAAAGTCATACCCGTAGGAATCATCGAAGTAGAGTAGGATCTCGTACATGGTAACTTTCGTTCAAATGACATACTACTAACTGGGAATCCATGTGAACTTCTAAAGAACGAATACCATGTGAAATGGCATCACGTAAAATCTCTATAACGACGCTATATTCAACCACATTATTCATTGATGGCCCTAGACAAATGACACCTGAAGACACCAGTTGACCCTCGGGTGAGTAAACAACCCAAGCGGTGGAAGCTAAGTTCCATGTATGATTACTGGCACCATCTTCAAATCCTAAGTAAACTAAAGACTCTGTTGACATCTGCCAACTAAGGGAAAACTCGATAAGCAAGATGATGACAAAAGGGAAAAGATATATACACTAAGAAACACTAATATACAAATAATTACACCCAAGCTTGAGGCTCAAGCATAATATATTTTCAAGTAGAGCCCATTTTTGGGCTCAACCATCATATTCCCTTCATGATCTTCTAATTCATAGGCTTCTTTTTCTAAGACACGTCGCACGATATAGGGACTGTGCCACATGAGGTTGAACTTTCCTGCCCCCATCGGTTCTTTGGCTTGGTCATACAAGAGGACCAAGTCACCCTCAACGTACTGTTGAGGACAGACATACTTATCATACTGGACCTTGACACGTCGTTTATTCACTTCGATAGTTGTAGAGGCATCTCGATGTTGCTCATCTAGGCTCTCTAGGTGTACGAGGCATTTTTCGATATCAGAAGTGTTAGGTAGGATCTTAACTGCCAGTCTAAGAGAAGGGATTTTGCATTCAATAGGAAGGATCAAATCCACACTGTGTACTAACCGAAAAGGAGAAAAACCAGTGGAATTCTTAATCGAGGTTCGGTATGCCCAAAGTGTTGGGTAAAGCATTACATTCCAATCATATTTTCTCTGGTTGATAATTTTTTGCCAAATGGTCTTGAGAGACGTGCTCATGGCCTCTAATTGTCCATTTGCTTGGGGATAGTAAGGCGAAGAATGACCATGTTTGAACCCCAATTTCGATGCTAATTCTTTCATCATTTCATTCTGAAAGTGACTGCCATGATCAATAACAACCTCACTCGGGATTCCGAACTGGGCTATAATTTGATTGAACACGAAAAATGATGCATTCTTACCATCATATTTAATCGTAGGCATGGCCTCTACCCACTTAATAAAGTGGTCTACGACCACGATAATATGCTGATGCCCCCCAACCGAAGCTGGGTTGCAGTCCAAAAAATCCACCTCCCACTTGGTGAAGGGATCGACGGTGAAGAGGGGCTTGATGCGAGCACATTTTACGAGTGAACACCTGGCAAGGGTGACACTTCTTTACCACATCGACACAATCTTTAAAAATAGACGACCAAAAATAACCAGCTCACAATATGTTTTGGGTTGCCACACGCCCAGATAGATGACCACCACAAGCCCCACTATGGTGGTGATTGATCCGAATTTTATGAGCATAAAGAAATGAATACAGATTATTACCAGATGCTTAACACAGAATAACAAATATATAGTAAAACTGGTTTTCTATTCAATAAGGAAATAAGCTGAAATTGTAAAATGCAGCGGAAAACAAGC
>SNQJ01S0217379.1:0-14387 GCA_010110895.2 Picea sitchensis | reverse complement strand
TGGTTGGGTGTCGTGGGGGGTGATGTTGGGCATCACCCCAGCCCCAGGTGTTAATCCTTGGCCATGTGGAACTAGGGCTTAGCCCTTAGGGGCTGGGGTGATGTACGACATCACCCCCCATGGAATCCCATCACCATTGCATATTTTGTTTTTTAATTTGTTTGTTTTTTTTTATAAAATTTTATATATATTTTAAGTTTTTTAATAAAAAATTTAAGACTTTTTTGTAATTTTAAGTTTAAGTGTTTTAATTTGTTTTTTTTAATATATATTTTTAATTATTTTTTGTGTTTTTTAAACCTTTCTAAAGTTTTTGGGCCATAAATTTGTTTTTTTTCTTGTTTTAGCTTAGTTTATATATTTGTTTTATTTTTCCTCTTTAGTTTTTTAAGTTTTATTTTTTATTTTTTTATTTTTATTTTTATTTTTATTTTTATTTTTATTTTTATTTAAATTTGATTTTTAATTTTTTATTTCAATTCTTTTATTTTTCTTAGTTTTTTTTAGTTTTAATTTATATAAAAAAAATTGAATTATATTTTTTTGCTAAATATTAAAAACTAGTTCTATTTAACTACATTTTTTTTTCTATGTATTGAAATAAAGGTAAACAATGTGTTGAAAATGATGTTTTCCACTATATTTTAAAAGTATGGAACAATAAATTAATTAAGGAGACACAATTATATGAAAACTCGTAACTTCAAAAAATTAAATGGTAAAAAATATTTTTAGGATTGAAAGAAGCATGGAAAAATGACTAAAAACATCGTTGAATAAAAAAAACAAAATTTGAAAAATTTGAAAAAATTGAAAATAGATGAAAAATAAGCATTTAAAAAAATGTGGAAACATTGTGGATCGAAAAATTTAAAATATCAAAAAATCACCTAGAAAGGGAGAGGGGGTGCTACCGGTAGCACCATTTTTAAAAACATGGTAAAAAATTGGACACCCCCAAAAACGAGAACTCTGTAGATTTCTCGTGAAGTTGGTAACTATGTTCAAAGCGCTTGGAAAAGAAAAAATTGAGAAGTTCAGAATGATGCTTGGACTCACACACACCCCTTTATATTAAGGGGGGGAATGTTGGACACATAAGCCTTGGGATTGTGTTTTTGTAACAATAATGTACATATGAAGATTCATAGGTGATACAAAGAGTCATAGGTTGGAGAAGACCAACACTCACATTTTGTATATTTACTGAGCTTCAAGCTAATGCAATAATCATCCATGGAAATATCATTTATGCTCACTCCTAGCTTGACAAGAGGAAATAAATTAACAATAGTGAGAGAAGTGAGAGAATAAACTTATACACCCAATTATGTGAAAATCTATGCAACTCAAAATGAATTACTAGAGGACAACCAAAAGGGTTTGAGGATATGTAAGTTATTGATAGTCAATTTGGACGAAAATAAATTCCTCTCAATATTCAATTCATTTCAATCTATATCTTAGCTTGCTCCCCACACAAACCTCTAACTAAATCTATGTTCACAGTAATTGAAACATAGTTCAATACAAAAATCTACTCAATAGATATGTCCTCAATACACCAATCTGCTCAATAGATCTGAAGGAAGAAGGACTTGGAAGTTTCTTCACCAATGCAGTTTTTAACTGTGTAATACCCCTAGGTTGAATCCCAATTGTAAATGTAAATGTAATTACACATATAAATTGGTGATATGATGGTACATGGTATTTGGTTCGATTCTGTGAGCATTGAGTCAGTGCGTGGGAATCTCATACCAAATAAATGAGCACATTTTATAATGTATTACACATATGTGTAGGTGCACGAGGATGGTACACGATCTTTGGTTCGATTATGTGAACATTGAGTCAGTGCACGATAATATGATACCAAATAAATGTGCACATTTTATAATGTATTTCACACATGTGTAAGTGCGCGAGGATGGCACACCAAAAGAAGAGTGCACACATACCAAAGTTCTCCACACACCGGATTGAGTGTGCGATCTTGAGGCCCAAGAGCCTTTGTATATATTTTTGTGTTTTATAGGTTGGTGAGATAGGTTATTGATCCAAAAAGGATCTAGAGAAGGCTAAGAACAACTCAAAACTCATAGAGGCAACTGAGGATGCTCAAAATGACTTCGACAGACAGAGAAAGGGAAAAAATTAAAAGCTCCCAAAACTCAGTGAAAATGGCATGGTCGTGAAGAGTGCGTCGTAATCTTTCCAATGACGTAAACAGATCGTCAAACAAAGTTACTGATAGAAAGATATTCGTGGTCAAAGTTTTGGTCAACCTATCCCAGTCAGTAGGGAGGAGTCAGCCTCCATACTGCTGACATCAACATTAGTACATATGACGTCATCGTTCATACAACATACTTGGAAAGTGCAAAGGGATACACGTGTCAATTTGACGTGGTAGCACGAGAGGCTGCCACGTGTCACTCATTTTTGGACTTTTTGGGCTGCCTTGTGGACCAATGAAAAGTTTCCACGTGGTAGCCCGTACATGACACGTGGCATCCGTATGATACGTGGAAGCCGTACGACATGTGGTAGGGTGACATGGTAGAAAGGTGTTGTGGCAGGCTGAATGTACAACGAGGTGACGTGGGCCAATGTTTGGATGTCAAGTGGCCCAGTCATGGGCTACCACATGGCAGTGGGAAAATGCCCAATGATGCATAGAAACCAAAAATTCACACACACACACACACACACACACACACACACACATATATATTCCAGTCATTAGTTGCAGGTGCGAGCACAAAAATCGAGGCTAGATTGTTCTTGGGTCTGGAAGTGCCAGACTTAGATCAAGGCATGGAGACAATCATTTTTAGGTAATTCGACACCACGAACGCAATGGTGATGTTATTTTTATGATCTGAGCAAATATTTTGTATCTTAACTCCATAATGAAGTATACTAATGTATTTTGCCCAATTCTTTTGTGGAGTTAATAAAAAGGCCTACCCATTTGAGAGCAGGACCCAGAGATGTAATCCACCAGGAACAAAATCCATTATCAAGTTTTTGCATTCATATTGCATGCTTATGTCTCTTTCCTTTTGAACTTTTTCTTCTTTATGGTGTACTTTAATTTATGCTTATTTAATACAATTCTTTAATAAGTCATTGGATGAGAAGATCCTGGATCATTATGGTATCAGAGAAGTCATGTTTGACTTGAATTGTTGAGTATGAATGCTTACTAGGGCCAAGCATAAGTAGGGTGAAGGAACTCTTAAAAATTTCAATCCCGAAGTTGGTCGTGCATCCCAAAGGAAGAAAATGGTAGAAGAGGACAACGGTGATGAACATGAGAGAAACTTTCACATGGTTTCCTATCACATGCCAGAGATGGCCGAACGAATGTATGGAGATTACGAGAAGAGGATGAAGAAGAAAGAGAAGAAAAATGAAGCACATGCAGATGATGATGCTACAGTAAACCAAGGGGTCGGAGGAGATCCTCCTGAGCCTCCATCTTCACCTTCAAGTTCTAGTTCTTCTTCCTCTGAGCATTCTCATCATTCTAGCCATAAAGCCTCTTTTAAGAAACCATTATCAAAGATTGATGTAAAATTTACTTTACCTATGTTTAATGGATATGTTAATCCTGAAAAGATAGATAATTGGATCCAACAGGTTGAAGTATATTGTCATGTTCAACATATTGATGAAGAGGAAGTTATAGTGAAACTGGCTTCTCTTCGGTTGGAAGGCACCGCTCTTGTATGGTGGGAAAGAAAGCTTCAGGACATGAGTAAGTGTGGTAATCTTCTTTCCTCATGGTCAAAATTTAAATCAAAGATAAGGAATCAATTATATCCATTAGGGTATTTACATAAAGCGATGATGGAATGGAAAACTTTAAGGCAAAGTAAAGGTCAAACTATACAAAGATTCACAGAAGAATTTAGGAAGAAATCTCTTGCATTGAACATTCCTTTGGATTCTTATGAAACTTTAATGAAGTATATTGGCACACTTCACAGTTATATTCGTCATACTTTTCTCTTGTTTAACCCCACTAGTCTTGACGAAGTTTGTGTGAAAGCCACTCACATTGAGAACATGGGGAAACATGCTCAAGAAGATATCACGAAGAAACCTTCCAATTTCCCACAAAATACTTTCAAGAAGTTCAAAAGGAAGGACAAGAAGATCGCTACAGTAATGAGAGAAGGAAAACCATCTTGCACTCATTGCAAGAAGAGAGGTCACGATGAAGAACACTGTTGAAAACTGCATCCAGAAAAGAAATCGAAACAATTCGGTGGAAAGGGGAAGACAAAGACCGTTGCCATAGTGTAGCAATATCTTGGATCCGATTCAGGAGATGAAGGAAAGATCACAACAGTTGGAGTACAAGGTAAAGATTCCCTTCATGGTAGTTCAAGTTCCAATAATGAATCTCATGTTGATGAACGAAAGAGGAATGAGTTATTTCATATACGATTTGTATCTAAACATACTAAGATAGATACATTATTTGATCTGGGTTCTCAAGTAAACTTAATATCTGAAGCACTTGCCAAGAAGATGGGTCTTGAAACAAAACCACACCCGAAGCCTTATCCTCTTGGTTGGGTATGTGATAAAGAAAAACTTAATGTCACCAAACAATGTAGGATTAGATTTTCTATTGCTTCAAAGTTGATTGATGAACTGGATTTGGATGTTGTACCACTTGATATATGTGGCATTGTGTTGGGGATTCCTTATTATTATGATAGAAAAATAGTCTTATTTCTTCATGAGAACAAATACCATGTTACTAAGGGGGGAGTGGAATATATTGTTAGATCTCATAGCATGAGGGTAAATACAACACTTGTTAGTGTGGGACAAATGAAAAGACTCATAAACACTAATAAGAGATATGTACTCATGGTCCTAACAGAGAAAGATATTGGGACATCTGACGCTTTCCAAGGATGTGATCTGTCTAATAAAAAGGAATTAATTGATATTGTTTCTAAGTATGATGATATTTTTCAGGAACCAAATGGATTACCTCCTAAGAGGTAAATCCAACATGAGATACATCTTCAACATGATTCTCCTCTTCCTAATGTGGACATGTATAGGATGCCAGTTGTGGAAATGATAGAGATCAATAAGTAAGTACAGGGATTACTGGATCAAGGGTTCATTGGGCCCAATTCATCTCCTTGTGGTTCTCCGATCTTGATGATGCCAAAGAAATATGGCACATGGTGAATCTGTGTCGATTACCAGGCCTTAAATAAAATCACAGTGAAAAATCAATACCCTCTTCCTCATATAGATGATTTACTTGATCAGTTCAAGAATGTTGTTTATTTCACTAAATTAGATTTGCATAGTGGATATCATGAAATTAGGGTTGCAGAACATGATGCATAGAATACTTCCTTTAAAATCAAACAAAGATTGTTTGAGTGGTTAGTTATGCCATTTGGGATTTATAATTCTCCAAAAACTTTCATGCGTGTGATGAATGAGGTATTCAGGCATTTCCTTGATGACTTTGTGATTGTGTATTTAGACAACATTCTTGTTTTTAGCGGGACCTGGGATAAACATGTAAGGCATGTAAAACATGTATTGGATACTTTGCAAAGGGAAAAGTTGTATGTGAAAATGTCTAAATGTGAATATGACAAGACTTCACTTGTATACTTAGGTCATATTGTAGAAGGAGGGAAATTGAAAATTGATCCTTCCAAAATTGATGTAATTGTAAATTGGCTTGAGCCAAAAAGTGTAACCGAAGTTTGAAACTTCTTAGGTGCAGTCCAGTATTGGAGGAGATTCATTCCCAACTTCTCCCTTATAGCAACTCCCTTGAATTCCTTAACTAGTGTGAAGAACACTTTTTCAGTGGGAAGGAAAGAAACAAAAAGATTTTGACACTTTGAAGGAGAAGATCAGTACTGCACTAGTATTAGCACTGTCGAATCTTCAACAAACTTTCGATATCATGACATATGCCAATGGATACACCATGGGAGAAGTATTGATTCTATATCGTAAGCCTATCTGTTACCACTCTGAAACTTTTAACCAAGCTGTTGTTAACTATCCTACATATGATAAAGAGTTGTATGCATTAGTTCAAAGTGTAAAGAAATGGAAGCACTACTTGTTAGGGAAAGAAACAATTATACATATAGATCACCATGTAAGTTTTAAACCTGTGAAGTAAAACAATGCATATATATTCTTAAGTAATACATAAATTAATCAATGGCTCATACACAAAATACACAGAGATCTTTACCGGAAACCCTCAACCGGGAAAACCTTTCTTTTTCATTATATCGAATTTCACCACATTAATACATACAATATATACAATGTTTTTAGGTATTAGTGAATGCAAAACCCTAATCCCATGTCGAGTTAATTTACAAATCAGCTAAAGAAATGGCAAAATCCGCTAAAAATAGCAAAACAGCCCAAATCCGGTGAAGGGATTGTCAGAACTTGTGATCATTAAAATGTCTGTACCCACACACACACACATGCAAAGGAATATAACACATACAACATTCTCCCACTTGTTGTTTTCTTTTGCATCGATCAAAGGGGGATTATATAGTCAACAATCCGGAGGCCTTAATGCCCATTGTTACTCTACACCAAGAAAACTTTTACACGTGCTCCTGAGACTTTGTCAATGAATCTGTATTCTTCAAAGTGTCAACCTTTTCTGACAGCACCTTCTTTCCTCAACCATGTCTCTCACAGAAGTGATCTTGAACATCAATATGCTTTGTCTTTGAATGATAATTTGGGTTCTTTACCAGAAATATTGCACTCATCGCAGTTTAATCTCGCTGCTTGTTGTACCAGCCCAATGCACGAACACAATCTTTGTAACCATCTTGCTTCATTGCTTGCATGAGAGGCTACCATGTATTGGAAACCACGTAGTTGAGAGTGACACTATAGCCTGTCTTTTGTTCATCCAGCTAATTGCTCCTCCAAATAGGTTAAATACATACCCACTTGTATATCTTAGCGATCAATCTCAGCCGATCGCATCAACAAAATACATGTATGCACCACTAGTTTCAATCTGAAGCCTTTTCCTTGGTAGCACAATCCATTATTGGTGGTGCCACGAAGATACACGAAGACCCTCTTGTTGTCCAATGCTCCTTCCCGAGGTTTTGACATATGTCTGCTCAAAACTCCCCTTGCATGTGCAAACCATTGCATCTGATAAATTATATAGAATATTCTCGTGTCTTGGGACATTGATTTGCAGATAACTTCACACCTACAAGACCAGGAACCTTGACCGGTTCACTTTCATGCATATTAAACCTGCGCAATATTGTTTCAACATATTTTCTTTGATTCAACCCAGGAGTTTCTGTTTGCGCGATCTCTTTAATCTCCATTCCCGAATGAAGTTAGCGGCAAAGAGATCCTTCATGTCAAATTTGGAGGATAGGCTAGATTTCCTATCATGATAACATCCATGTTATTTCCTACCAACAATGTCATCAACATACAACACTACATAAATGAAGTGATTACCAACTTCCTTGGAATATACACAATGATCGTACACTTCTTACAAATCCCAATTCAAGGATGTATGTATCAAACTTTTGGTACCCCATCCCTGGAATTGTTAGCGGTAGGTATATTCTTTAGCTTACAGGCTAGCTTTTTCTTTCCCTTCACTATAAATCCCATACGAACGCTATGTAGATTTCTTCCGGTCCCATGTGAATGTTGTCTTCACATCCATTTGTTCCACTTCAAGATCAAAAGCGTGACAATAGATAAAGAAATCTAATAGAAGTTAACTTAGCAACATGAGAAAAAATCTCACCAAAGTCAATTCCCTCTGCACGAGGAATAACCTTTGCTACTAACCGGAGCTTTGTATTTCTCCACTTTACCTTCTTCGTTAAACTTCTTCTTGAACAACCATTTGCCTGCCAGCGATTTTCTTCCGGTTTGGAAACTCAACTAGATTCCATACCTCATTCTTATCCAAGGCATCCATTTCTTCATCCATGGCCTTTTCGGAGTTTACTATCCTCTGAATTCGCTGCTTCCATGATGGTTAAGGATCATCATCATTAATAGATAAAGCACAATTGGAGCGAAAATCAGGTGGACTATACCTCTGTGGTTGCCTTCTATCTCTCAGCGATCTCTCAATCTTGGGGTATCTTGGGTTCTTCTTCTTCTTCTTCTTACCTTCCTCTGCTTCCCTCTGGCTTCCTCTTCTTGGATGATTCATATTTTTTCATCATCCAGCTCAAGCTCTATTTTCTGAGGTTCATCTTGCGTTGGTAGAATTCTGTTTGGACATCTTTTTACCTCTGCGAAAACAACATCTGTTGTAAACAATTTTTCTTGGTTTTGGGTTCAAAGCTTATAACCTTTCACCATCTTTATAATCAATAAAGATACACTTTTCAACTTTATTATCCGGCTTACTCCTCTTTTTCCTTTGGAACGTAACATAGAATCACAACCAAACCTCTAAGATGTTGAAGAGGTTTATTTCCGGACCATACCTGCGTGTGGAGTTGTATCATCCATGGCTGATGAAGGTGATCGATTGACCGGGTAACATGTTATTGCTCAACGCCTCTGCCCGAAATTCTTGTTCTAACCGGCCTTGCGTTGAGCATGCTCCTTGCTTTTTCCATCGATGTCCTATTCATCCTTCGTAACTCCATTCTGCTGAGAAGTGTATGGAGTGGTCTTCTGCCTTACCAACTATGCCACACTTCTTCTGATTCTTGAATTCATTTCATGAGAATTCTCACTATTATGTTCTCAATACCTTTATTTTTCAGCACTGCAATACGATTTCTGCAGGCCTTAAACTCTTTAAATTTATCAAATACCCGCCAGATTTCTTTCTTGAAAATAAATCCATGTGGCTGTGAATAATCATCTATAGATAGACATAGTACACATATTTACCGAGTGATGGAATAGGCACAGGTCTAAACATATCATTGCGTATCAACTCTAAGATCCCCTTTGCTCTTGTAGCACGGATAGAATCTTACTCGAGTCTGTTTACCATATATGAAATTTTCCACGAAATCAAAATCCGAGTGCAATTAGACATACCTTCAATCATACCTTCATAGAGTAGTGTTTAGAGGCCCTTTTCTCCAATATGCTGAGTCTTTTGATGCCCTGACATGGTCTTCTTTACGGAATGATATTGGTCTTGTCTCCTTCATTTTATGCTCAAGGACAACTTGATGCTTATTGTTACGCCCATTAGTATAAGTTCTTCCCAACAACTTGTCTGAGGAGTTCTATGAACTCCTCATCAACACCATTGCTCCTCGTGCCATCCTGCCAAGTGTCCTTTTCAAATATAGTTCTCACTCCACCCGCATCGCAGCTTGCTTACGGATATTAGGCTCCTGGATTGTTTTGGAATGTGCAGAACCCGGGGAGAGTTCTAATCCTTCCATCATTTAACCTTAACTTAACCCTTCCACGTCCCAAGATTTTTCATTAAGTCATCTCCTAGGAATACATCACCACCATCATATTTTCATATTGAGGAGAACCACTCCCTAGCAGGGAGTCATGGTATAAGACAGCCTGAGTTGATAAACCATACCATGATGCGCATGTGTACTTGTAGATGCGGTAGTATCACCTCCTTCTTGATGGAGGTTTCACCTCCGTGGAAGAGGTACTATGGATCCTTTGGTTTTCAACCTTCTTAGACACGCATCTTTCTTATAATGCCTGTTTTACCACACTTCCGGCATTTCCTCAAAAGATTTTCTGGGGACTTAGATCTACACGTAGATTTAGATCTCCATCCCAAAAGCTTACCAGAGTTCCTTTCTTGGGTACGCCCTCCTACAAATAAAACATGCATTAACGTGACCATCACATGCTTTTTCACCTCATCTCTTGGATAACAACGATGCAGCTACATCCTCATATTTCAATGTAGGTTGGGTAATTTTCCCTATTTCTACAACCATATTATCCCAAGAGTCGGCAAAGAACATAACAAAGTAATACACTTATCTTCTTACGCAATCGTAATATTAACAGATCAAGGTGACTTACCAGAGTATTAAAAGGCATTTAGATGTTCTGACCCAGAATCTCCATCTTCCATCCTAAGATGATACAAATTCTTCGAAGAAACAACTTGTTTAACAAGGACTTTGATTGATACAAACTCGCGTATCCCATAGTTCCTTGGTTGTAGATTCTCTCGAGACATTCAACAACATCCAATCGCGGTGATCAGATGGTACTCCTTATATTACGTCAACTTGTCTCCAATCTTCCATGGAAGCATACCCGATGCTTTGGTGTACTAGTAGTTTGTGGTGGTAGGAAGTGTACCCGATAGCACGTATTAGCAGCAGATGGTGTACCCGGTAGGCTGTGTAGCAGGATCCATAGCGATCCATTGATCTTTGTCTCTGAAGATCCTCCATCTTGAGCTACATAGCTCAAAGTTTTTACCATTGAACTTCTCTATCTAGATTCTAGATGGGCTAAGCCATTCCTTTACTTTACTCAAATCTCCTTTGCAAAAAATCCCACTGAACCCAGGTTTATCCGGACCGGGATAAACTTGATCCTATCAAAGACCGAGGCAAACCCTCGGCCAACAAAGTCCCTCTGAAGCCAAAATGCCTTTCACGATACCACATGTAAGTTTTAAACTGTGAAGTAAGCAATGCATATATATTCTTAAGAAATCTGAGAGGAATTAATCAATGGCTCATACAAGGCTACGAGAGATCTTCAGGAAGCCCTCATAGGGAAAACCTTTCTTTTCATTATGTCGAATTTCACCATTAGCCGTACAATATATACAATGTTTTGGGTATTCGTGAATGATTTCACCATTCGCCATACAATATATACAATGTTTTTAGGTATTCCGTAGATACCAAAACCCTAATCCCTTAATCCGGGATTAATTTACAAATCAGCTAAAAATAGCAAAATCCGCTAAAAATAGCAAAAACCGCCCAAATCCCTAGGTGAAGGGATCGTCAGACGCAGTCGTCGTATCTGACGCACCCACACACACACACATGCAAATAATATAACACATACCCAACACACCATCCCTTATAATATATTCAATCATATACCAAATTGCAACAATATCGACACTACAGATGGATGGGTTTTCTACAACAATTTCATTTGGTAATCAAGTACAAGAAGGGTACAAGTAACAAGGTAGCCGATATGATTTCTATACCTTCTATTGCTGCTTCTAATATTTTGAATACTAGTTCTTTATCTCATGATAGCTGTGTAGAGCAATATTCCATTGATGAAGATTTTAAAGAAGTATATGAGAAGATAACCCACGGTGCACAGGTAGAGAACTATTGTCTGTAGGGAAAACTACTCTACCATCTTGGGAAGCTATGTATTCCTACAACTGAACGAGTCCATGTAATACGAGAAGCTCACATTTCTCTTGTGTCTTGGTATTTTGGGGTAGGAAAAACTCTAGCTCATTTCCAGAGGTTTTGTTACTGGACTCAAATGAAAGAAATTGTAACTAAATATGTAAAGGGGTGTGTGATGTGTTCTACTTGTAATCCCACTAATAGAAAATTGGGACTATACTCACCACTTCCTGTTCCATCCCATCCATGAGAAAGTGTCTCGATATATTCTGTAGGGGGTTTACCAATGACCAGAGGGGGTCATGATTATTTGTATGTTGTATTGAATAGGTTCAACAAGATGTGTATCTTGATGCCATGTAATAATCAGATCACTGCTGAGAATATCGCTAATATCTTCTTTTAGTATGTTTGGGTTCACTTTGGGTTACCCACGTCCATTGTCTCGAATCAAGATACTCGATTACTTAGGGATTTTTGGACTAGCTTGTGGAGAATGATGGACAACAAATTGAAGAGGAGCACTGATTTCCATCCACAGACCGACGAACAAACAAAGGTGGTAAACATAAAAGTGGTACTTTTGCTTCGAGGCTATTGCAACAAGCATCCTAAGTTATGGGATGAACATATACCCTATGTAGAACATGCTTATAACCGAGATTTACATTCATCCACTCAGATTTTACCTTTTGAGACATGTTTTGGGTAGATACCCAAGGTTCCTTTGGACTTGATGTATGGGAGAAATGTCAATGTGAATGAAGAATGAACGGAGGACAGAGCCCGCGAGTTCATCTAGAGGATCCAACAGATACATCAGGTAGTCAGGTAATAGTTGGAGAAATTTCAAACATAGTATAAAGCTCAACATGACAAGCACAAGGTTGATCATCAGTTCCAGGTTGGAGACTATGTATGGCTTCACATCGACAAGGAGAGATGGAAGGGTGAAGGCAAGAAACTCAAGCCCATTCATTATGGACCCTTCACTATCTTGGAGAAAAGAGGCAGTAATGCTTTTTGTTTAGATATTCCACCTTATATGCAGATTTACTCCGTTGTGAACATATAGAACTTGAAACTTTTTGAGCCTCCCATGATCATGAACTAGGATGAGGAAGTTTCAATACCTTCAGTTGATGAGTTTGCACCTGAGTACTTGGATGATTTACAGGAAGATATCATCCTGGACAGAAGGACGAGGACTTCACGCGGGGGTGATGTTGATTATCTTCGAGTAGGCTTAAAGGGCACACATCCAAGCAAGACAAAGTGGATTGAAAAGGACAAAGTGAGGAGACTCTTCCCTCACTTACCTATTGATTGATGAAATATTTCGGTGGTCCAAAAATATATCAGTGGGAAGGCGTGATCCAAAAAGGATCTAGAGAAGGATAAGAACAATGTAGAACTCCTACAGGCAACTCAGGATGCTCAGAGTGGCTTCGGCAGACAGAGAAAGGGAAAAAAATCAAAGCTCCTGAAACTCAGTGAAAATGACATGATCGCGAAGAGAGCATCGTAATATTTCCAATGGTGTAAATGGCTAGTCACAAGGAGTTACGGATCAAAATATATTCGCAGTCAAATTTTTAGTCAACCTAGCTGAGTCAGCAGGTATGAGTCAACATTCATATTGCTAATGTCAACATCAGTACAGATGAAATCATCATTTATACAACATACGTGGCAAGCGTAGAGGATGACACATGTCATGCTGACATGGAAACACGAGAGGATGCCATGTGTCACTCATTTTTGGACTTTTTGGGCTGACTGGTGGAGCAATGAAAAGTTTCCACGTGGTAGTCCGTACAGGACACATGGCATCCGTACGATACGTGGTAGGGTGACGTGGCATCCGTACGACATGTGGCACAGTGACATGGCACACTGAATGTACAATGAGGTGAAGTGGGCCAATGTTTGGCTGCCACGTGGTAGTGGGCAAATGCCCAATGACGCCCAGCAACTGAAAATTCAAAAAAATAAATATATTACATATATACCGCCAAATCTGGGGCGGTTATGCCAGATTAGCGGTATATTCCAACTGCCCACAATTTTAGTAGCCACTCTGCCAAATGTAGCTGCATGTCAAAAAGAAATGTTGTAACAAGAGGTGAGGCCCGCGGGTTCGACCCCGAGACCTTCGCCTAACCAATGACCTAAAATAGCCTCCTCTAACCATTTGGCCAACGACCTCATTATTATACAACCACCCAATTTTTATTATTTAAAGAGGTTCCGCCAGTGTAAAAGGGGAGGGGCATGACCGTACAGACAAGGCACACATTTCTAGAAATTTTTCCAGCCATTAGTTGCAGGTGCAGGCACAAAAACCAAGTTAATATTTTTCTTGGGTCCAAAGGTGCCAGAATCAGATCGAGGCATGGATACAATCATTTTTATTTAATTCGATGCCACAAATGCAATGGTGATGTTTTTTTTTCTGATTTGAGCAAATATTCTGTCGGTTAACTCCAGAATGAGGTATACTTATGTATTTTGCCCAATTCTTTTGTGGAGTTAATAAAAAGGCCTACCCATTTGAGAGCAAGACACAGAGATGTATTCCACCAGGGACGAACTCCGTTATAAAGTTTTTGTGTTCATACTTCATGCTTATGTATCTTTCCTTTTGATATTTTTCTTCTTTATGGTGTACTTTAGTTTATGCTCATTTAATACAATTCTTTAATAAGTCACCAGACGAAAATATCCCGGATCATGTTGGTATTAGAGAAGTCATCTTTGACTTGAATTGTTGAGTATGAATTCTTACTAGGGCCAAGCATAATCAGGGTGAAGGAACTCTTAATACATTCAATCCCGAACTTGGTCATGCATCCCAAAGGAATAAAATGGTAGAAGAGGACAAGCATGATGAACAAGAGAAAAAATTTCACATGGTCTTCTATCGCATGCCAGAGATGGTCGAATTAATGTATGGCGATTACGAGAAGAGGATGAAGAAGAAAGAGAAGAAAA
>SNQJ01S0217377.1:0-15398 GCA_010110895.2 Picea sitchensis | reverse complement strand
TGTACACTTCGGGTTGGGAAGCTCATCCTTGAGTCCCTTTTATAGTTTTTAAATCTTGGGGATTTAAACCCCTTTTTCTGGAATCCCAAACTATTCTTCTGCTTCTAGCCTTCACGAGGTTCTGTCCGATGCCCCAGTTGTTTGTAAAAATATCTTGCCTTTCGGATAGTGTCTTCTAGGGTCTTTGGCTCATCAAACTCAATCCTGTTCTGATGGTCCTTAGGTAGTCCACTGATGAATCGTTGCACCTTTTCCTTCTTTGATTTTATATAGGGTATGTACCTTGGCAATTCGAGGAATCTGTTGACATATTCGTCTATGGTGCGTTGCCCCAGTTTGAGTTCATAGAATTCTTTAGTCTTTTCGTCGAAATACTTTTTCGACAGATACTTCTTTCTGAAGTATTTCTCAAACCGATCCCAAGATAGGTCCTCTTCGTGAATCCCTTTTATATTCTTAAGGTCTTCCCACCAAATGGAAGCCTTTCCATTCAAGTTGAAAGTGGCTACTTTGGCCTTCAAGTTTTCTGAGAAGTCATGGACTCTAAAATACTTCTTTAGTCCAAGTAGTCAGGCCTCCGCTTCCTCCCCTTTCTTTATTTCACCGTCGAAAGAGGGTGGTTTGGCCTTCTTGAATTCTTCAAGATTGTGACTTTTGGAATGCTTTCGCTTCTTCCATTTTCTTCGAGAATAAGAACTAGTTTTTATACTAGAAGATCCCTCCGAGTCGCCAGTTTCCTTTCCAGAGGAATCATCTGACACTTGTCCCTTATCTCTGGGGTGGACCTTTCTCGAGGTTCTCTTCCCAGTGTGGCCACTTAAAAGACCATGTTTCCGTATCTCAGGTGGACTTTGAATTTTCTTTGTCTATCGTCGGTCTGCATGACTGGTGTTAGGTTCATCCTACAATTGTATTTGTATGTCAGATAAACTTTGAAGCAAGACTGCATTAATTTATGTCTGCTTCTCTTGCTCTTTTATCAACCTCTCGTTGTCGACCTTGTAGCTCTGTAGTTCGACCATGAGGCTTCTCACAATCTTAGCTAGATCGGGAGGGGTCTCTACCGCTCTCCTTTCATCAGACTCTTCTTCTCTGTTGTGGGATCCATCCCCCACTTTGTGGTGTGTCACCATTCTATGCATCTGCAGTTTCCCGCGGTTGATCGTCCACTTATTGTGCAAGAAAAACACTTATTGTTAGTTAACATTATATTCATTCACAATCAATGCATAATTCATATTTTTCAAATGCATACACACAATAGGAAGTTTCATTCTTAACTTCGGCTTTTGCTAAACGGGGTTAAGATAGAGGGTTACTCCTTTTAAGAGTACTTCAAATGGAGTTTCTGCGCAACTCGTTCATGAGGCCAAGCAGGCCAAGTGTTGTAACCATGCTCTGATACCAATTTGTCACACACCCACTACAACAACTTAGATTTTTTTTCTTTTTCTTCGAGGAATAGAATCCTCGAGACTTCTATGGGGCCTAGTGCAGACCCTCTCTTCCCTTATCCTCCTCCAAATGACCACAAGCTGGCCTTAGCGCAAGCCCCTTTCGCAACTCGCGAGTCGGGAATCAAGACTCTCGACTCCCCTTTCTCCAAACACTGATACCTGAGATACTATACAGGTATGGCTCCCTCCTCACTAGCGCCTGCTACATGTAACCGTAGGCTAGGCCAAACACTAGCACCACTCGCAACCTCACCAGTTGAGGTGTTGAGCTCTCGTGCTCCTCCTTCGCGAATCCCCGAGACACGAGAGGTCAATGTTGCATGGACTCTGCCAAAGCGATGTGCACACGCCACTTGTCAGCCCCGCTATACTCTGATCACGAGCTGTGTCGTTGCCACCCATCGCACAAGACCTCGGCTCTCGACGTTTCGCGGCCTTAGCGATCAAGGTGCAACTTCTTCATCCTGCGAAACCCCGAGCCACGATAAGTCAACAGTGGGTTGACTCTTTCCCAATGTGACATGTGTCCACCACCAGTCACCCGATTCCTAGTCTAAATACTAGCACTACTCACATCTCGTGACTTCGGGAGTTGGAGTGTTGAGCCCTCATGCTCCTCCTTTGTGAGTTCCTGAGATACGATAAGTCAACAATGGGTTTACTCCTTCCCAGGCGACATGTGTCTATCACTTGTCACTCGTTCCCACCTTTCTCTGGGTGCTTGTTGTTACGCCACTTGTCAACCACGCAGTCCCCACTTATGGATGGGTCATGTGTTTGCACGAGCCCTCGGCGCTCGGCACTTCGCGACTTCTACAATCGAAAAGAAACTCCCTCAAGTTATGAACCCCCGATAGATGATAACCACGAAAGGTCTGATCCAACGGTTCTCCCATACCTTGGATCCAACGGTCACGATCACGTCGTGATCTCGCGAATCGTGAGTTCATGCAGCCCTACCCTTGACCACTCCAAGTCAGGAGTCAGCGAAATGCTACTGTCCTGCCTATACAAAGGCTAAAAACAATGGTCAATAGGGCTTCGTCAGATCCTTGGATCTACGGTTCGGGATCCCATCGCTACATGTGAAGGATGAAAGGGTCGAGGTGTTAACGCCTGTGCTCCTTCTCTAGATCCATCGGTCTCGACAGATATGGGGTATTCCCGAAAGGATTCCGACCATTTTTCTTCCAAATGATAGGGTATTCTCTCTTTCTATAATTGGGCTCGCTATCCCTTTTGAGCTTGAATCACAAAATTCAACTTCTCGGGGCTTCAAACTCCCACGACTCCAAGAACTTAGAGAGCTATCCTTCCTTGCATAAGGTTTCTAGACTCGGATTGCATGAACCTTCAGATGGTTCTTGGGCAATCGTCCTGAATCTTAGTCGAGTCTCTAGGTAAAGGTTCGACACGGTTCCAAGGTTTATGGGGGAATCCCCAAGGAAGAGTACTCTTGAGGAGCCTTCCCAGAACATTACGAGAGTTAAGCAAACAAGACGATTCTCAGTGGGGCGAATTCATGCCCCAACCTTAATCCTTTGTATAGAAACTGACTATGGCATGTAAGCATACACAAGCATCCATTATTTCTAGTCTAACACACCAGGCAATCATTCTACATAGAAATTATTATGGGCATATAAACATAAGCATGTATTCATGATATTCAGTTCGAAATACAAGGTATAAAACACTTATCAGGTCTACCAGGCGTGATGCAACTGCTGAGAGGGGTGCTCGTTTTCACCCAACCGTAGGCTCAGTGAATCCAAACAGATTTACCACTAGCCACCCCCGAGCTAGACCACGATGCTTTCAGGTTCAGTCTCTTACTTTTAGCTCAACAAAAATCAAAGACGAAGGTTACTCTCCTTCTCATGATGGAGGAAAATAATCCAGGATGAAGGTTACTCTCCATCTCCTGGTATTCAAAACTCCCTGCGTTTCCAGGGTTTCTCCCGTCTCTTTCACGATCCCCCATCGCGCGCACTCCTCCCCCTGTCCTTTACCACATTTCCTCTCTTGCCAATTTATGTCTGCAAGGTTGCATGTGGCGTGAATTACGCCATCCATGGTCAGGTTTGAGGGTTTTTATGGATGGGTGGTTCACCCCCATCCCCTCATTAACTCTTGAGGAGCCTCCCCACCTACCAATCTGATGGGAAATCCATTTTAGGATCAGAGAGTTGCTTCGGTTTGTGAGCAAGTATAAACCAGTACGGTACTGGCTCGGTGGAAGTTAACGCAACCATTCCAGGTCCCATCCACCACCTCTCATTAGCCATCGTGGTCTCTTTTAGCACATCCCCCTCTCAGCAGTCATGCAACACATATTCATTATATAATTTACATTCATCAACCTTTTATGCAAAGGTCCGTCAAATCAAACATTCACATCTTTGAGTTTGCCATAGTTCTTGGCCAACATAGTTATTTTTACAGACTAAGGGAAACATGGTGTTACATATTGCATGTATAGAGCATGCGCATGTGATGGATATGGATGCATACCACAAAATTGGTATACACATGAGCTTTGAAATAAAGAAAAGGAGAGAAAAGGGGAGGAAAATTCTTGGACATAGGAGTCTAAATATTCCCCCAAAATTTTGAATTAGGCTGTTAAATTCATGAGGAATCAAAAGAACGGATTTCGATACACTTATGGAACAAAATGTGCATAGTATTTATGGTTTTCATAAATGATTTATTCTAACTAATCTTGTTGTTTTCACATTTTGTAGACTTAAGAACAATTGATCAGTACAGGATCAACACATAGATCGAAAGCATGAAATATGCACAAAGAACCTACAACCATGAAGATGAGGTCAGAAGGATGTATGACAATATAGGTGATGAAGGTACATATTCAAATGGACATGGATAAGCCAAGGAAGAAAGCATCAATTTGGTGAAGACCATAAAAAGTTTTCAAAAGGATGTCCAAAGTTATAAAGTTGATAATGATAGGCTTATGAAAGCCAAGGAGGAACAAAATGTCTTCAACATCAAGTTGCTACAAAGCTTGGACAGAATTGAGAAAAAGATGGATATGGAGACCGAGTCAAGAAAATCGAGGAGACACGGGTCTCATGATGGGAGAAGAAAAACAAGAAGTGTTTATAGGTATCACCATTACTCTCCAAGACATTTAGTTCGAAGAGCACATAGTAGTTCAACCCCATCTCATGTCAGGAATCCTAAGAGGAGGTTTGGGGTGGATGATCTACAAGGAAAAATGAATAATACTAAGCCTCCTACTTTTGATGGCGAGCACAAGAAGGATGAGGATGCAGAGACTTGGTTGTTAGGCATGAGAAATTACATTCAGTTACATAATTACTCTTAACAGGAATAAGGGAGAATTTCCATCTACCAACTCAAGGGAAAAACGTCAATGTGGTGGGACTAGTTTGTGCAAGTACAACATATTGATGAGAGAAAGGTTACTTGGAGTGAGTTCAGGAGGTATTTTCAAAAGAAATAATTAACCAAACGTTACTATGATAGGAAAACGAAAGATTTCTTTGAACTCAATCTTGGAAGTATAACCATAGATGAGTATGACATGAGATTTTTAGAGCTACTGAAGTATGGTTCTTTCATCAAGGATGAAGAAGTTAATATTTAGAGCTATTTGAGTGGGCTGCTATCATTTATCAGTGATAAGATACAGTATGATGATCCCAAGACATTGGAGGAAACTATAGGGAGAGCCAAGTGTCTCTATGATCAACATAGAGGAAGACCCACTTTCCAAAAATCTTGGGAAGACAAGAAGAAAGGAAAGATGGAGGAGAGGAAGAAGGGGGCCAAGCCACCATTCTTCAAAAATAATTTTAAGAGAAAAACAACTCCCAAGCAATCTAGAATGACAAAGGTAATGGGAAAAATACCAAGGTAGTAGCCAATGAAGTGTTGGGGTTGTGAGGGATATCATATGTACAGAGATTGTCCTCACAGAGGTGAAAAATGAGGATTGTTCACAATATACAACAAGATGATACATTGGAGGACATGGGTAGAAATGTACCTAGGATCTACATAGCCATAGATAACAAGCAAGTTGAGTTTTAGTCACATATGATTGAAGTGGAAGGTAATATCAACAACCAACCCATTGTTATTTTAATTGATTTGAGAGCTAGTCATAGTTATCTAGATCCTAAGATGGTGGCAATATTTCAATTGCCAAAAACCAAGCTTGGGAAACCTTGGTCAATACAACTAGCTATAGGAGAAAAAAGATAAATTAATGAGATGGTTAAGGCATGTCCAATGGACATGAATGGATTGAGCGCACAAGAAAATTTGAATATTATACCTTTAGGATCATATGATTTCCTAATTGGTATGGATTGGTTGGACATGCATCATGTTGTCCTAGCTAATTTTACAATAAAGCATTTACTTACTTGGATGAGAAAGGGAAATTGAGGAAAATTCAAGTTATTCACAAGGAAGTAACTATCAGGGAAGTTTCATCCTTGCAGCTGAAGAAAAGCTTCAAGAAAGGATGCCATCTATTTGCAGCGTATATAGAGGACACACCCAAGGATAAAGTGTCAAATATTGAAGATTATGCTGTCCTAAAGGAGTTTAAAGATGTATTTAGAGAAATATTGGGGTTGCCACCCAAGAGAGATATTGATTTCTCTATAAATCCAATGCATGGAGCGGCCCCAGTATCCAAGAATCCTTATAGGATGAGTACACTAGAACTAAAAGAATTGCAAATGTAATTTGAAGAGCTTCTGAAGAAGGGGTATATACGCCCAAGTTTTTCACCTTGGGGTGCCCTGGTATTATTTGTGAAGAAAAAGGATGGAACATTGAGACTTTGCATTGACCTCAAGCAGCTAAATAAGGTAACAATGAAGAACAAGTATCCTTTTCCAAGGATAGATGACCTCTTTAATGAGCTGAAGGATGAAAAAATATTCTCTAAGATTGACCTCGGATTAGGCTATCATCAGGTAAGAATTAAAGAGGAAGACATCAAAAATACATCCTTCAAGATGAGGTGTGGCCATTATGAGTTTACAGTGGTTCCATTTGGGTTGTCAAATGCAATAGTTGTCTTCATGTGTTTATTGAATGGCATTTTAAAATAATACTTAGATACATTTGTCATTGTATTTTTGGATGACATACTTATTTACTCAAAGTCTAAAGAAGAACATGAGAAACACTTGAGGATGGTTCTGCAAGTATTGAGAGAACATCAGTTGTATGCAAAGTTGAGAAAGTGCTCATTCTAACAGAGGAAAATTCATTACTTGGGTCATATCATTTCAGAAGAGAGAATAACAGTGGACCCAGAGAAGATAAATCCATTGAAGGATGGCCAACACCAAGGAATGTCGCATAGGTGGTATCTTTCATGGGAATTGCAGGGTACTACAAAGGGTTTATTGAAGGCTTCTCAAAAATTGCACACCCAATCACATCCTTGCAAAATAAAGGTGTGAGATTTGAGTGGACTTCTGATGGTAAAATGAGTTTCCAACACTTGAAGAGTTTGTTGACAAGTGTGCCAATTTTGAGAAATGTTTATCTTAATGAAGACTTTGTTGTGGAAATGATGCATGCAAGGAAGAGCTCGGTGGAGTCCTTAGTCAGGATGGGCATGTGGTGTGCTACGAATCAAGGAAATTAAAAGAGAATGAAAGGAAATATGCTACTCATGATTTGGAATTGGAAGACATAGTGCATGCCTTGAAAATGTGGAGGCACTACCTCATGGGAAGAAGATTTGAGTTGAGGACAGACCACAGTGGTTTGGAATATTTTTTTGGACAACCAACTCTAAATGCCAGGAAACACAAGTGGTTAAAATTCCCCAATGAGTATGACTTTGATATAAAGAATATCAAGGGTAAAGAGAACAAGGTGGTTGATGCACTAAGCAAGACAGTGCATGAGATTCAAGCTACAACCATTAGCATGTAAAAATAATATTTGAAATAAATAATGTTAGAGACTACAAAATTAGATCAACACTATGTGGAAATAAAGGAAAAGCTACAACAAGGTATGTTGCAGTAGAAAATTAAAGTTTTTGAGTTAAAAGAGGATGAGATCCTCATGTATAGGGGCATAGTTTATGTACCAGATTATAAGGAGTTGAAAAATATGCTATTAAAATAAATGCACAATGTGCCTTATGTTGGGCACCCAGGCTACCAAAAGACAATTGAAGTTGTCAAGAAACAATACTATTGGCCATGTATGAAGAAATAATGGTTGATTTTATTACCGTGTGTTTGGAATGTCAAAAAGTCAAGGTTGAACACAGGCACCTAGCTGGTTTTCTACAACCATTTTTCATCCCTGAGTGGAAATGGGAAGTTGTAACTATGTATTTCATCACTAAGCTTCCCAGAAAAACTAAGTAGTATGATCCCATCATGTTAGTGGTGGACAAGCTTACTAAAGATTCCCACTTTATTCCAATAAGTCTCACTCAAAAGGAAACAAACATTGTTGATATTCATATGAAGGAAATTGCTAGGTTGCATGGTGTGCCTAAGAAAATTGTGTTTGACAGAGATCCCAAGTTCACATCCAATTTTTGGAAGGGATTATTTAAAGGATTTGGGACAAATCTGAATTTTAGCACAACCTATCATCCAAAGTTAGATGGGAAAACATAAAGGTAAATCAAGTTATTGAAGATATGCTAAGAATGTATGTGATGAAAATCTGACGCAGTAAATGTAATGTACATATAGGCTGGTGAGTCGTGGGCACACAAGTTTTGGGTATAGTTTAGAGTGTGTGCACCAAAGGAAGAGTGCACGCCCATTTCATAGCTTTGTGTGCACATGAGTAAGTGCGCAAGTTTTTTTGTGCACATGAACCAAAGGAAGAGTGTGTGCTTGTTGATAGCTTTACGCACACCTAAATACGTGTGCATGGACGCTTCAAAGTACACACCAAACCGTGTTTGTAGCCAAGATATTTTGGGGCTGGAGAGACTTTGTATATATGTATATTGAGGTCAGAGTGCATTTGTGGTTATTAGGCTGGAGGGTTTGGATTGTGACAAAGGCTAATGTTCCTATATTTGTAAAATGTAATTGCACTTTGATATTAATAAAAATATATCATTGTGCACAGAACAATCAGACAAAAAGAGACAGGGGGTTTAAACTCCACTAGAAAAGGAAAAGGGGGCTAAGAGTTAGGAAAAAGGAATATTTTAATAATATTTCCAAAAATATAAATATGGGATATTTATTTATCCTAAATTCCTAAGGAATGGGAAGGGGTCATCAAGTGGAGTGAAGCTAGTTCTTAAGGCGACAAGTGTCTAGTTATAATCATACAAATACATTGTTGGGCCTCAATGTATTTTGGGGGGATTCACTCATTCCTTCAGGAGGGAGACCAACTTTCCTCTCCTAAGCATTTGTATCTTGTTGTAATTGGCTTCCATCACATAACCATGTGCTTGGGAAGGCATGTGCATGATTGAAGAGGCGGGTTGTCAGGCCCATGTGCTATTGAGGAAGCGAGATTCCAGGAATGTGCGCTATTGAAGAAGTGGGTTGTTAGGCCCTTGTTTGTTGAATAAGCGGGTTGTCAAGCTTGTGAGAATTATCTCTAAACGAGAGAACTTTTAGGAATTTCTTTCCCAAGGTGCCCAGTTGCAGCTACATGGCCCTGATATTTCCTGTTCAACTTGTTGTTGAAGCCCTGGAAGGAAGTGGGGCAGCCAAAGGACTCTTGAGAAAAGAAGGGGCACACTTCCTGGGGTGGGATAGGCATGTGGGGAATGAAGGACTGTAGTATGTTTGTTGGGGTTGGCACCTTTGTATGAGTGTTTTGACTGTGGATAGACCTTAGCTTGGCTTAAGAATCCTTTGCCTAGGTGTATTTGTATCCCTAGCTCGGGGGTGACTTGATGCTAAGAGTTTGTGAGTGACAGAGTCTATGGATGGGAGGAACGTTCGAGGTCAGTGCGTAGTTGGTGGATTACAACAAAATATAAGTGTCTTATTATGTGTATTATTCTTTGAGTAATGTGCATATGCATGTTAAATATATCATGTGTTATAGTTGTATATATGTATTTGTGTTTGGATTATATATGTTGTAGAACTGCATGTTTGTTGCATATGTAGGGCATGGACTATGACAAGTTTATATGTGTTTATATACTTTTCAACTTGTGATTTCTTATGTTGTTTTTGTTTATGGAATTGATACATAGTTATGTTGGGTTATGCATATATTGTTAGTTCTACATAATTGTTGCAGATGTAGAGCATGGTAGTTATTAAGTGTTTCATGTTAGATAATTCCATGGTAACGGTCATGGAATTATGAGGCAAGGCTTGAATCATTGTGTGCGCAAAGTGGTATTAGTTTGTGTGAACAAATGGGACATATCCCGCGTGTGGCATGAATGATTGTGCGTGTAGTTGTATTATGAGTTCTTTCCACTTTTATAGTCGCTATCTTGTTAAGTAACTTTAACAATAATTGTATGGGTTCTAGTGCGAAGCTAGAAATTCCATGCATGATGAGGGATGATCGAAGTGGCCGACGCAATGACGGTTGAGTGTGAAAATTTGCTAAGACATAATTATTGTGTGCGGTACGAGACCAGTAGCGCACATTAGGAAAATGTAGTTGCACATAACACAAGGCCAGTTGTGCGCAATGTTGGTTTCAATGAGTTGCTTCCACAGAAGAAATAATTGATATCAAAGATTTATATAGCGAAGTTGTGCTGTTGGAGACTTTAAAATGTGGTAATGAGACTCAAGTAGGAGGATGGGTACGTCACAATGTGGTATCAAACCTCAAATTTTGATGTGACATGGCCTTTGAGCAGAGCTAGGGACGTTACACTCTATTTGAGACAATGGTTCATGGGAGAAAAAAATGAACCCAAACATGTTCAAATAAGAGCTTGGTGGTGGCCTTGGCTATGATGCTCTTCTTGCAGAGTGCCAAAACTTCCATATTATATAATTGATCAACGACCACGAAGACACAGTCATTCCCATACTTGGTTGAAGGTATAATGAACATGTAATCCATGGAGATGGACTCCCAAGGCCTATCTAGAGTACGTAGAGGGGTGTATAGCCCTTGTTTCTTAATGGAAGGATTAGAAATGGCGCAAAAAATGAAGTATCTAATGTATTTGTAGACATCTTGTCGAAGCTTCAGCCAATAAAAATGCTTTTGTAGTACTACCACTGTTTTGTCTACAAAAAAATGTCCTACTACCCGACTATAATGAGCTTCCAAAATCATCTTTGCATGCTCGTTTGAAGGAACACATAGATGGATGAGATGGCATAGCAATCCATCCTAGAGATGAAAGTCTGGAACTTTTTTGTCTGTGCTCAATGTTTGATAGGTAGCAGCAAAGTCAGATTCAATATTGTATAATTTTGGCCACTCATATGTCTCATGCCCATAGGAGTTAATAACTGTGGTTAGCGCCACAACTAGGAGTCGACTGAGGAAATCTACGACATGGTTGGTGTTTCCCTTCTTATACTTGATGTTCAAGTGGAATTGTTGTAGGTACGTGGACCACTTCTAATGACATTCATTATGTAACTTTCCTTGTGTCTGCATGAATTGTAGATGCATGTGATCAATGTGGATGATCGTTTCCTTCCCCATAAATTAATGCTTCCATTACTGACATGAATGCACAATGGAGTACATCTCTTTGTCATAGGTGGGGCATATGTGAACAACATCAGACAGTGTTTCACTATGATAGGCTAGAAAATTCCCATGTTGAGTGAGGACTACAATGATAGCATAATATGAAGCATCTATCTCAATCTCAAATGGTTGTTGCAGGTCTGGCATAATAAGGACTAGGGATGAGCAGAGGTTGAATTTCAGATCATCGAACGCTTTTTGTTGGGATGCAACACACACACACTTTTTCTTTTCTCCATCCTTAGTCACTTGGCTTAGGGCCCAAGCGATATGAGATAACCCCAACACAAATTAGCGGTAGAAGTTGGTGAGGCCCAAGAAGATATGAAGCTTGGTCATTGTCTTCGTGGCAAGCCAAACATGAATGATTTGAATCTTGGTTGGATCCACATGCACACCCTTCTAATCTATGATGTATCCCAAATAATTGATTCTCTACATGCCAAAGGAACACTTCTCCAAATTTCCATATAACTTGTGATGTTGTAGGGTGCCCAAGACCTGTTGAATATGCTTCAAATGTTCCTCCCAAGTTTTGCTGAAGATGAGGATGTCATCTAGATATACGACCACAAAGGAGTTCATGAATGGTTGAAATATGTCATCCATCATCCACATGAATTTGGTTGAGGCATTAGTCAATCCGAAAGGCATGACCAACCACTCGAAGAGACCTTATTTAGACTTGAAGGTTGTCTTCCATACATCAGTTTGCTCAATCAACACCTGGTGGTAGCCTGACTTTAGATCAATATTACTGAAAAACTTGGTTCCCTTGAGTTTATCGAGAAGATGATCAATCCAAGGGATTGGGTATCAATTCTTAACTGTGATATTATTGAAGGATTTGTAATCAATAAAAATTCGCCATATCCCTTCCCTCTTTTGTAACAGAACAATTGGGCTCCCGCAAGGTGAGGAGCTTGGTCTAATGTGGCCCTTTAGAATTAGCTCTTGGATATGGCATTTGATTTCTTCATTATTTATAAAAGAACACCTATATACAAGGTCATTAGGAAGAGGAGCACCGAGTGTCAAATAAATTGAGTGCTTTACCTGACAATGCACAGACACCCCAGTAGGCGAGGAAAACATGTCTTTGTTCTCTTCTACTATCTTTCCACCTATTGTTTCTATGTAGAGAGACCCCATGCAGAGGTTTTGGCGGTTGTAGTGACCTTCCATTCACCTTCCAACTAAACCATAAAGGGGACAAATCTATTGGTCTGAAATACCACCTTTTTGCACTGCTTCACATGGATCAAAGAGACCCCAGTAGTTGGGACTACCTCTAGTACCCTGTAGAGTTGATCTCCCAAATTAATAATGAAACTACGAGGCCTAGATTCATAAACAACATGACACTTCCACATATACGGTTGTCCTAACAAAACATCACAAAATTCAAGATGGGAAACATCACATAATACCTTGTCCTTGAAGGGTTTGATGTCGTAGTGCAAGCAACATTGTTGGTTGACACAAATGTGCTATCTCTGGTTGATCTCTGGTTGAGCTAAGTGGTGGTGTATGACTAAGCATGCAGTATTGTTTTCAAGTTCAACCTCTTGATGACCTATGCTAATATTAGGTTCTTATGGCTACCATTGTGAATAATGAAATGGAATGGGGTCCCCTTCACCCACATCTCTGAGTGAAATAGGTGCTCCCCTTCTTCAGGCTCCTCTGGTTCCTTTGGATGGACTTTTGTGGTAGCGATGGTGACTCTAGGTCCTGTGCCAATGATCCATTTTCCCTTTTCCAATTCTGAATCAGATTTTGGGTGTAGCATCCCCAACTCTACTCAAGGGCCATGTCACATCAAAATTTTAACTCTGATACCACTTTGTAATGTATCCAACCATCTTGTTGAGTCTCATTACAACCTTGTAAATCCTCCACTACCACAACTCGCTAAATAAATCTCTTACACCAATTCTTTCTTTTGTGAAAGCAACTCATTGAAACCAACAATGAGCACAATTGGCCTTGTTATATGCATAGTTATGGTTTCATAGTGTGTGCAACCTGGTCACGTACCACACACAACAACTATGTCTTAGTGATTTTGCATGCTCAAATGTTCTTGTGTCTGCTACGTCGACTGTCTCCCAACATGCATGGCATTTCTAGATTTGCGCTAGAATCCATACAATTACTGCTGAAGTTACTTAACAAGATAATGACTATAAAAGTGGAATGAACTTATAATACAACTACGTGCACAACCATTCCTATGATGCGCGCGGGTTCTATCCCATTTGCACACAAATACTATTTCCACTTTGCGCACGATGATTCAGGCCTTGCCTCAGAATCCCATGATTGTTACCACATATATCTAATATGAAACACTTAATAATTTCCATGCTCTACATCCGCAACAATTATATAGAACTAACAATACATGCACAACCCAACATAATTATGTACCAATTCCATAAACAAAAATAGCATAAGAATTTACATGTTAAACAATATATAAACACATATAAACTTTCATGGCCCATTCCCTGCATATGAAACAAACATGCAGTTCTATAACATATATACTCCATGAAAAATATATATACATATGTATGTCATAATATATTTAACATGTATATGAATGTTAATCATAGAATAATACACATAAGAAGACGTTCCTCCAATCCATAGACTCATCCACTCATAAACTCTCAGTAGTAGGTTACCCTCAATATGGGGATTAAACTCCACCAAGGAAAAGGGTTCCTAAGACAAGCTAAGGTCTATCAATAGTCCAAAACACTCAGAAAAAGGTTCCAACCCCAACAAATAGAATACAATCCCTCATTCCCCACATGCATGTCCCACCCCAGGAAGTGTGCCCCTTCTCTGCTCAACAATTCTTCGCTTGCGCCACTTCCCTTCCAGGGCTTCATCAACAAGCCTGATAGGAATTCTCAAAGCCCTGTAGCTTCTTCTTGGCACCTTGGGAAATCAATTCCCAACAATTCTCTCACCTAGAGGGAATGCTTACGAGCTTGACAACCTTCTTCTTCAATAGCACATGGGCTTGACAACCCACCTCTTCAATCACTCATAGGCCTTCTCAATTACAGGGTTATGTGATAGAAAGTTACAACAATAGACAAATGCTTAGCAAAGGAAATTTGGTCTGTATGATCGTAGAATGAGTGAATCTCCCCAAAATACACAAAGGACCAACAATATATTTGCATGATTATAACTAGACACTTGTCACCTTAAGAACTAGCTTCTCTCCACTTAGTGAACCATTACCATTCCTTAGGAACTTAGGATAACTACACATCCCATAATTATATTTTTGGAAATATTATTAAAATATTATCTTTTCCTAACTCTTAGCCCCTTTTTCCTTTTCTAGTGGACTTTAAACCCCCCTTCTCTTTTTGTTTAATTGGTATGTGTGTAGTGATATATTTTTATTAATATCAGAGTGAAATTAAATTTTACAAATATAGGTGCATTGGCCTTTGTCGCAATCCAGACTCTCCAGCCTAATAACCACATAGGCACTCTGACCTCAATATACATATATACAACAACTCTCTGACCTAAAAATATATCGGCTACAAACATAGTCAGGTGCAAACTTTGAAGCATCCCCGTGCACTTATTCAGGTGTGTGTAAAGATATGAATGGGAACACACTCTTCCCTTGGTTCATGCACATGACAATCCTCACGCACTTACTCAGGTGTGTGCAAAGCTATGAAATGGGTGCGCACTCTTCCTTTGGTGCATGTGCTCTAAACTATACCCAAAACTTGTGCGCCCACGACTCACGAACCTACATGTATATTTATATTTACAATACAATTTGAGGTTCGACCTAGGGTATTACATTCCCCTCCCCCTTATTTATGCACTTTCCTCAGTGCATTATGTACAATCAAAACTTCAAAAGTATTCAAAAAGATATGGGTACTCTGCATGCATAACATCCTCATGCTCCCAAGTTGCATCCTTAGGACCGTAACAGGTCCAATGGACCTTTACCCATCCTATTGCTCGATTTTGGAGCAACTTGACTTTCCGGTCCAATATGTACATCCACTGAACTCAAAAGTCGCCTTCTTTCTCCACCTGAATCACATTCCAATCAATTATATGATTAACATCTAACACATACTTTTTAAGAAAGGATACATGAAACACATTATGAATGCATAGGGATGCAGACAGTGCAAGCATGTATGCGACAGGACCAATCCTCTCCAGGATTTCAAA
>SNQJ01S0217376.1:0-15398 GCA_010110895.2 Picea sitchensis | reverse complement strand
CCAAGATAAGGCCTCAAATCGGGCTCCAAATCCCCTAATAATGGCTAAAATCCATTAAAAACAGGCTGAAAATCACAAAAATCTTTAATATATAGTTAAAAAAACATATTTGGAAAACCTGAAGGTGTGCAGCCCCCTTCTCCTAGGCTCCTGGTCACATGGAGATTTCCATATGGCCTTGGTTTGGGCGCACTCCTATTAATCTCCTTGATTCCTGGCCCTTGGTCATTGGCATGGCCCATGTGGCCATGGTATAATACTCCACGTGCCCTCCACATAACGGTAGCCCTTGGTCTAGATCCTAGTCAGTCGGAGCTATCCCCCACCGATCAGGGCCTATCCTGTAAGTTTTAAACCTGCGAAGTAAAGAAATGCATATAGATTCTTAAGCAATACAGAAATTAATCAATGGCTCATACACAAAGTACACAAAGATTTTATACCGGAAACCCTCAACCGGGAAAACCTTTCTTATTTTCTTATATCGAATTTCACCATTCGCCATACAATATATACAATTTTTTTAGGTATTCTGTAGATACCAAAACCCTAATCCCTTAATCTGGGATTAATTTACAAATCCGCTAAAAATAGCAAAATCCGCTAACAGTAGCAAAAAACCGCCCAAAAAAAAATTTCAGGGCACTGCCCCGAACGCTGCGCGTAACCAAGGAGGGGCATACCTGCCCCCCCCTAGGAAAGTGCCTGGTGCACATGACATATATCTAGGTGAAGGGATCATCAAACGCAGTTGTCGTATCTGACGCACCCACACACACACACATGCAAAGAATATAACACATACCCAACATATCCCACAACCCCCACCACATTTCAACTTAATATTAAATTTGGTCACATATAAAAACAAGCCACATAATAGCCCAGTTGGTTAGCGGGTTTGGTGTAGTCCGTTGGTGCCACCAGAGGTCATGGGTTCGAAACTTGCGGAATACCAACAAAAAAATTTCCTTAGCCAGCATTGGAAAAATATGGAGTGCCATGTGGCACCCTATGATTGGTCCACATGTCACCCTGTGATTGGATCTTACGATCCAGTCAACACCCAGTCAATGTATAGTTTGCATGCATAGTCAGTCGCCATGTCATGATCATACAACCACGTCACATGTCCATTTAGATTCCATGTCAGCATCTGTACTGCCCAGTCACCCTGCCATGTCAGTATCCATACTACCTAGTCACTCTATCGCATCAGCATTCGTATAACCTAGTCACCCTTCCACGTCAGCATCCATACATCCACCTGTCGTATGTACTACCACATGTTATCTTGTCATTGGGCCACGTCATGTACGTACTTCCACGTGTCATCCATACACTACCATGTTACAATTTTGTACTAGTCCAACTCAGCCTGAAAATGCCAAAACTGAGTGACACATGTCACCTCCTGGTGCTTCCACGTGTCCTTGTTGATGTCATATTCCATACTACTAACATTAGTAGTACAGTTTGTTGACTTTGACTAGTTTGATTTTTTGCATGTTTGGGAAATTGATCAGAACAAGATAAATTTCACATACTGCATCCATTTGCAAAACACATTGTATGGATGGAATCAACATGACGAGATGAACACAATGGTGTTGGTTTTGCCTGATTCCGATAACTTTGATTTTTAGGCCTTCTTGGATCCATTTTGGACTATGTGAAAAGTCATAACATAGTGCAAGATGTGGTTATTGGCTTATATTTACATCATTCTTGCTCTAATTTGATGGCACCAGTGGTGTATGTGTGTGTTACCCTAGGCTTCTAGACTTTCATCTGGTCCATACTTTGAAAGTATGTGAAGTGTATTGGTTGTTACAAAATGAATGAATAAAATCATTGACGGTTTTGTGACTCTATTAGTCTTTCTTAATTCTATCAGATTATGTGATTTTGCTTCTTGTTCATAAATTATTATTTAAAAAATCAAACTTCTTTATTTCAATTTGCATTTGATAAATCGTAAAAAAAAAAATTGGTTTTTAATTTTAATAGCTTGAAGGTTAATTGAACTTACAATAAGGCTATAAATTAGGGTGATAATCCCACCTATCTTGTCTTAGCCAGGCAAGATTCGAAAAAATGTTGTGAGGATGGCTTCCATATCATTTTCTCAACATTTTATTTGGCGACCATACTAGGGATGAAAGACTCCATTTTCATTTCCCTGGTTTGTCTTTTTTGTACACTTGTAAATTTAATGTTTATATTTAATGCTTTAATTTATGTGTGTTGTTTGTTTATAGCTTGTATATTTTTTTTCAGATTCTTCTCTTGACTCATGAATATACCCACTCAAATACATCCCAACCTAGGTAATGTTCTATAGGATCAAACTAGCATTATCCTTACTTTGTACAATCTCATTCTTGAGACTGTCAATAGTCATGTTAAACTTAATCGTTCTTGGTAAGTTGTTTCTGAAGAGGTCTTAATTAGGGAACAATGGGATTCCCATCAAAGGATGATTAGAAACCATCCTTGTCATTAGTTTCCTTCCATGACTGTGCCTACCCCTGATCAACCTAACATTCCTGAAGAATATGTCAATTAGAACAACGTCTCATTTACCTTATGTCAATAAATCCTTAGACATTCTCATACTAGGGATGAGTTACACTGATACTAGGAAGTTATTGTTGTTGAAGTTCATCTCCAGGAAGATTTGGATGACCGACCCAGGAATTATCCAATCTTATGTTCTCTTCCTTATGAATATCTCGACTAATACGAGGTCAATCACCTAGCTTTTTTCTCATTCCCGAAGAAGGAAGAAGAAATTTTTTCCTCCAAGGACAACCTAAGATTCATCGGTCTTTGTCTGATTCAGCTAGTTCCTCATCCTCTGCGCTTCCTTACGCCTTCAAAATGTCTTTTACTAGTGGTGGAATGGGAAGCATTGGTTCTAGAGGTGGCACTAGTAGTTCATCTTCTTCACAACCTTCTACCTCGACTTCGATTGGGAGTATCTGTAGCCATGATGTTCCTGTCCAATATACCACAAATTCAGACAAGGTCATTAATAAATATGGCTTATTTCAATTTGAGGAAGATGCTACTACCACTATGTGGCATGTTCTTCTCCTTTGAATCTTTCACCGCAACCAATCCTTTGCCAAATTTCAAAGATCATTTTCCTAAGTTCTCAGGAAACGACACTATCTCCAAATAATAACATTTTATTTATTTTTTGAATGCCTATCATAACATTGGTGTGAATGAAAATGATACATGTATGTGTTTATTTGTGAATTCTCTAGAAGGAAAAGTTGTGGCTGACTTCTTTGATTTTCCTTCGAAAATATTCTCCACCTGGGAGGAGTTGGTCTATTGGTTAAAGTCCACTTTTGGACAACCTAAGATTCTATCCGATCAGTTGAAGGAGTACAATAACATTACATATAAGAAAGGTGAAACCATTAAGGCTTTCAATATTCGCTTCACAAGTTATATAATCAAATCCTTGAACTGATCAAACCTCAAAATCAAGACGCATTTATGAATTACTACATTGCCTTACCCTCTTCTTATCATCACATATTGGAAGAGAAATCCATAGATAATATTGGATCTTCCCTTCAGACTTATTTGGAGTACGAAGAGAAGCTAGATAGAACCAACATTCCTAAGGAGGACTATGCCAAGCAAACTTATATGTCTATCATTTTGAAACTTATGCAAGACATTAATAATTGCATGATTTCTTTTGAAAGGAAGGGAATTTCTTCTACTTCCACCTTCGAAGCTTATACCCATGCTACTACTAAAAATTTTTTGAGAAATAATTTTCAACCAAAGGCCATATTTCCCAGAGCATGGTGCAACTTTGGCGAAGAACATCACAATGAGAGAACTTTTGAAGTCAAGAAAAATGCGAGGGATCGAATATTTAGTAAAAAAACAGATATTACCATTGTTGTCTTAGATTGGGCCTCGTAGGATGATGTTATGGTAGTTAGTACCATAAATAAATTATATGCCAATAAGGGAAAAGTTGATTATTCCAAGACTACTTCTTCCCCTAGCACATCCTCTCAAAATATAGGCTCACAACCTGCTCACCATTCTACCGGTCATCAATTCACTGCCCCTTCTTCAAAATATAACATTTTAAATCAGTTGGCTCACATAAAAGTTGATGCCACTCTTTTGAATATGGTAATTGTACTAGAAAAACAACAACATCTTAGAGATTTCATGGAAGGTAAAACTTCCAACATAACCAATTTGACAGAAGATTACAATGACGAGGAGTCTCATGTAAATAGGATAGGTGTAAATAACTTTAGGAGATCTCTAAATTACCCCCGTTTCTACATTTCTGTAAATATTTTATACATAATATCCCATTTTTGCCTCATTGATGGTGGCTCAGGCCCAAGTGTCATGTCAAAGATCATCATGGAAGAGATAGGCCTCTCTTGTACAAATGAAAATGTGAGAAGCATGATATCCTATAATAATCAACAACAATCCATGATTTGTGAGATCAAAGATGTAACTTTAGTACTTTGCACACATATAGAGATACGTACCACCCTTAACATTCAAGTTATCGATATGCCTCTCAGCAACTACTCAGTTATTTTGGGAATGGATTGGAAATCCCTAATAGGTGGCTACCTGTCTTTAGATGGGTCACATATATCTATCCCTAAGGATGGAAATAACACCATTGTTCTCAGATAATATTGTATCTAACCTTACAATGAGAAAGTTCCTTAGCTAAATGTCAATTACGTTGAGGAGAGCCTGGGTGTTTACTCTATTTTCACAGAAGAATATGATGTTCCATGTGAAAAATTTGACTATGATGACGGAATGTGGAATATGCACTTTGATGGTGCATGCTCCAGCGAGGGAAATGGAGTTGGTATTATCCTTTACTGACATGTAGGAAAAAATTAAAACTTCTCCTTCAAGTTAGAATTTGCTTGCACAAACAACGTTGCTAAGTTTGAAGCCCTATTGTTAGGTATCAAGAATACTTATAATTTGGGTTGTGTTCACCTTACCTTATATGGTGATTCTGAGCTTGTTGTTAATATTGTTAGAAAAATTTATAATCCCAATAACAAACTGATGAAAAGGTACACTTAGGCTATTTGGGCCTAGATTTCAAATATGTTATCTTTCAACATCACTCACATAAAAAGGGACCTCAAAACAATGGATGACATGTTGGTAGTTTTTTTTTATTCTCCTACTCGACGGTTATTACTGTAGCGACCTGATTACACTTTTATGTCACTATATCGTCCACGTATACTTGACAATGTTGAACCATGGAAGGTTTTCCAAAATGATGAGAATATATTTGATTTTTTACAGAATGAACCTCTTAAGCCTAAGTAAGTGATTTCTATTGAATATGATAAGTTTTTGAAGGGCTTGACTCCTCTTGAGAGTTCATTTTCAACGAGTGATGTTGGTTAAAAAGAAAATGTTGTAGAAGAGAATTCAAAAAGGAAAGTTGCAGATATTGTCTCTATGAACATTGGAACCTCATATGATCCCAAGATTCTTAAAATAGGAGCCTAGTGTTCACAAGAAGAAAAATGAAAATTCATGGACTTATTCCATGAATTCAAGGAAGTCTTTTCTTTTTCATATGAGGATCTTCGTGGCTTTGATCCCAATGTCATCCAACATGCCATTCCTATCAAGGAAGGGGCGAAACCAGTAAGGTAGATAAAAAGGCCTGCAAACCCTTCCCTTGAATCTATTATCAAAAAGGAAGATGAAAAATTGATAAAATCTCAAATCATATTCCCAGTAAAGTATTATGAATGGGTCTCAAATATGGTTCCCGTATGGAAGAAAATCAGTGAGATCATATTATGTGTTGACTTTCATTATTTAAATAGAGATAGTGTTAAATATAACTTTCCACTTACTAACATGGAGATGATCCTGCAACAAGTATTCAGGTCTCAAATAATGTCCCTACTTGACTGTTTTTCTAGGTATAATTAAATTATATTCAAGAGGGTTGATAAATAAAAAAACCGCATTCACCACCAGATGGGGTACATTTTCCTACGAACACATTCCTTTTGGCTTGTCTAACTTAGTTGCCACATTCCAGAGAGCTATGCAGATAGCTTTTCACGATTTTATCAGTAAGATGATTCAGGTTTATCTTGATGACTTCACTATTTATTCTAAAAACAATTCAGATCATTTTGGTCATCTTAGGAAATTATTTTTTCATTACAGAAAATTTGGTATGTCATTGAATCTTTCTAAGTCTATTTTCGGAGTTACTCAAGGAAAAATCCTTGGTCATATTATTTTTTTGTGTGGTATTAGTATTGACCCTCAGAGAGTCACCACGATTATGAACCTCCCTTCTCCTACCTCTAAGAAAAGTGTTCAATATTTCATGGTTGGCACCATTAACTTTGTTAGGAGGTTTTTTCCAGACTTCAATGTGATGGTTAAGCCCATTCATAAGTTTCTAAAGTAGGATAGACCCGTCTCTTGGATTGATGAGGTAGAAAAGGATTTTACAGGAATCAAGAAATAAATCATCTCTGCACCAGTTTTAGCCAAGCCTAATTTTAATAAATACTTCATCATCTATACCAATGCCATGAAAGAGGAAATGTATTCCATACTTCTGCAAATCGATGACCAAAATCAGGAAAATCCTATAGGCTATATGATTCAAAGTTTATCATATGATGAGGTAAAGTATACTCTAATTGAAAAACACACTTTCACCTTGGTAACATCTATAGGAAAGTTCAGGAATTTCATTTTGGGCAAGCAAATGTAGGTAAGAGTCTCTTTTCCTACAGTCAAGTTTTTGCTTACACGGACTCATATTTCAGGAAAACTTTCTCATTGGATTTCCAAGATTGAGGAACATGATTTAATGATCAAAATAACCAAAAATATTAAGGGAAGTGATGTAGATCTTCACTTGGCTCAACACCCTAAACTAGGTGATTCTCTTGAGGAAGACGAGAATGCTTTGTTGGCACTATTTTACTTGGAAACTCTTGACATTAATTTAAATGATCATCCTTGGTACAAGGATATCATCTATTATATTTTGCATCAAAATTTCCCAAGTCATTTAGATTCGCAGCAATGTAGAAGTATGTGCTTGATAGCCCCAAAGTAACTCATCCTAGAAAACATCCTTTTTTGTAGATATGCTAATGGGCTACTACTAATGGGCTACTGCTATCGGGACTTGTTATTTTTGTCCCTTTATGTTTCAAGATTATTTCAAGTTCGTTCGGTATTGTGAAAAGTGTCAAAAGTTTTTTGGAAGAGAACAATTTTCGGTTATTCCTTTACAACCAGTCTTACCTGCTTTCCCATTCGCTAAATGGGGATTAGACTTCATCGGCCCTATCAATCCTCCATCTTCTGCAAGACATGTATATATATTGACGAAAACATATTACTTTACAAAGTGGACTGAAGTTATCTCTCTTAAAAATGCACAGGAAGAGAAGGTTATGAAATTATTAGAATCTAATATCTTCACATGCTTTGACATTCCACTCAAAATAATCTCAGATAATGGATCAACATTTATTTCTACAAATTTTTCTCAGTTTTTGAGTAAATTTGGAGTCAAGCACTTCACCTCATCCACCTATTACCCTCAAGGAAATGGGCAGGCCGAGTCAACCAACAAGAACCTGGTCAAGATCCTGAAAAGGATTATTGATGATAAGCCTCGTCAATGGAATACTCTTCTCACGTGTGCATTGTGGGTTAATCGCACAACTGCCAAAAGCAACACTGGCCATACCACTTTCTCACGTGTATATGGTTAAGAAGTTGTAATGTCTGTTGAACTTAAACTTACTTCCCTTCATTTAGAAATGCAGGTTGAGGATTTAAATTCCACTGATATTTCCCAGAGGATGAATTCTTTGTTGGATGTAGAATAATAAAGAAACCATGCATTGGAAAATATGAAGAAAAGGTAGCAGACGATCAAGAAGTACTTTGATAAGCATTCCAAATATATCAAGTTTAAGATAAATGACAAAGTCCTTCTTTAGGACTCTGCACATGCAGATAAAGGAAAGCAATCTAAATTCAAAATCTCTGACTAGTTCCATACAAGATCTCTCTAGTAGTTGGAAATAATACTTACATGTTAAAAGACTTTGAAGAGCGGTTATTCTCTTTCATCACTAACAAATCACATTTGAAACATTATGTTGAGCCTGACTAACTATTACATTTTATGACTCAATGTTTCATGTAAATATCAGTTTAAGTTGTACAATTGTTTCATTTTTTTGCATTTTATTTTCTTCAGTATTGTTGCTTCACTTTCCAGTCTATCTTGAGGTTTGCCTACAACTTTATTTTCAATTTGACGATATTTTTACTGCTTTACCCTCAATTTTGTTGAACTTTTGTTCCATACTGATTTGGATAAGTCATGTACAACCACAATTTTGCCTTGTTTTGCAGAAGTATGCTTAAGTACTGATAAGTATCCAAAACAGAAAGAAAGACAATAACTTGTGGTCCGCAACCTTGTATCATGGTGCATCTATGACCACTTTTATTAAGATTCAGTGCTAAATCTTTCCCCTCTTTCATATTTTACCATACCACCTCAATTTGAAAGAGCATACTAGAGAAAATAGAAAAATTTTGAGTATATAACACAAAAAAATTATGTCTGCGAAACCAAAAAGATGAGTTCAAGGCAATGCTACATTTCCTTCCCTATGGTAACTTAAATATTTATATTTGGAAAGAAATTTAAAGTTTTAACGTATATGGGATATTATCCACACATCGCACATATATTACATGTCGTATCAGTATGATCCAAAACATATATCTTATAAACATTGCATTTCATGGCCGATGATATTAATTATGGTTAAAGTATTGGGAGTTCATATATTAGTTGATGTCGAATTTTTGAATACATGTGGCACACCATGTATGCATACTACCCACGTTATGTTTAAACCATATGTTGGACATTGTTATATTAATGATGGTGGTTAATGTGGTAGGTAGCCCCATTGGTAACATGTGATCCTGAATAAGTCGGTGCTTACTTGGCACATGTTGGTTTCTTGAGGTTTTGATGTGCCTTACCTTGGGTTTAGAAAGTGATTAATTTTGGTCGTCACCCCAACATGATGTAACCAAACGTTAATGCACCAGCTTGTTGTTCGAATTACCACTTTGGTTTTTCGCATTAGGTTCATTCGTTAGTGGTTTGGAAGAAGTTGATATCTAGTAACTGCAGCAACTGCTAGAAGGCTCATTTTAACCTGCATAACACCAGGTACTAGGGTTTTCATTCCCTGTCATCTAATGTGATTTTTTATTAATATTTTATGGCTTGCTCTGTATATACATGGTGTGCTTGACATTCTATTCTTTCATACTCTATTTTAAAGGAAAATGAAGTTAATCCCAAAAATGATATCTAATATGTTGCACTGTGGAAGCCCCCCTATGCTTAAAAAATAAGAGTGAATGGAGCTCTAACTGAATAGTTCATAAGGCACAATACTTGCTAAGGTTTTTCAAATCGGGTAGCAAGCTAAATGGGCTTGATTATGGGGAAAAATCCACAGTTAAGCCTGCTTGAACCAGAGGCGTCTTGGGATGGGTGACCACCTGGGAGGTCCTTGTTATCGGGTGCAAGCCCTGAAAGTGATGATTGATGCTATGTGATTCATTTCTCTGGTTTCAATCCCATTTCTTCACCCCTGTGAGCATCACCTAATGCAATGAGTGCTAAGTGGACTATTCAAATAATGAGAATTATTGGTGTGACCACCTGGGAATTCTTGGTTACCGAGTGCAAGCCCGGAAGTGATGATTGATATGTGATTCATTTCTCCGGGTTTCAATCCCATTTCTTTCACTCGCGGAGCATCACCTAATGCAAATGAGTTAAGTGACTATTCAAATAATGAGAATTATTGGTCAGTTGTGACTAATACTCATGGTAATCGGTCATATATTAATGACTTCATACCACGCACTTAATCCCTAAAATGATATCTAATATGTTGCACCCAAGGGAATCCCTCCGCTTTAAAAAATAGTGAAGGGAGCTCTAAATGAATAGTTCATAAGGCACAATACTTGCTATACTCTTTGCAAATGGGGTAGCGTTATGGGCTTTGATTGTGGGAAAACTACGCTAAGAACGCTTTGAGCCATAGGCGCCTTTGGGATGGGTGACCACTGGTTCTTGTTACCGCGTGCTTCCCGAAGTGATGATTGATGCTATGTGATTCATTTCTCCGGTTTCAATCCCACTTCGCCACTCGCGGAGTTATCACCGATGCAAATGAGCTAAGTGCACTATCTCAAGTCACAGAGTTATTGGTCACTAAGCACTAATACCATGGATATGTAGTCATAGATTAATGACTTACACTATGCAGCTAATCCCAAAATGATATCTGAAAATGAAGTTGTTATGCTCTTGGTTTTAGTAGATATGCATGCATAAAATCTTGAATGGTATGGTAGATGGTTTTATTCATTGATTTCCATAGTTATGGCTATTGGTTTCTCATTTACCATACTGGTTGATTGTTCTGCGGATGTCTATAGTGCATTAAAATGGCAAAGTCTAGTGCTGATGGGTCTTTGGTATTTTACTGTTGCATATAAAGAGGTTACATGCACTGGAATTGTTGTTTCTTGAAATAAAATGTCATGTGACCCTGTGCATACCCTTGTTAAAATAAACGATTGTTTCTGTGGTTTTTATCCGCATGCACATTGTAGTCGCCAAGCTTGAAGAAATTTTTTTTTGGGTCAAATCCATTTTCACATCAACATGTTGATGTTCGACAACCATAACCCTGTAAAACCCTTGTCGACTTGAATATGGTCATTGTTTGGGTCACGTATTGAAGACTGAAAATAAACAAAATAAAAGAGACATATTTGCCTTTGCATATTACGATTGAATTTGGTTAGACATCACACCAGAGTCTAAAATCATTTTTTAAGTGACTCCTCATAAGCCCTCAAGTAAGGTTAATGGTCATGTTTTTGTTAATGTTTATTGTTTCAATAAATATTTGAACTCCTTGGAAGTCGTTATACCTTTGTCATGATCAAAAATTATTTTAAATGGATGGTTTGAATCATTTAACAAATGATGTTGTTGGAGTTTGGAGTCAAATTATTCTCCATTGTTATTCAATATGCTTAAGGTTGCTTGTCAATCTTCGGATTCAATTTTGTGACCTGTGGCCACAACAGGGGCACGACATCATGATACTTATTGATATCATCGATGCGTTATACATGTATTTCATTCCTTTTCAAATAAACACTCAATTATATTTAGGGTCCGATTGAATGGCATTAACATTCGAGTAATAAGTAATAAATTTGATCGTTTGAAATGAAGATAAAGGAAATGTTTTAACTAATATTTGGATGACTCTGTTTACTTGAAGTTTCACATTCTATGGTTGGTAGTAACATATAATGGTTGATTAAGGACAAAAATTGGTCTTCTATAGGGAATAAAAGTGGATTTTGATCATTTGTAAACAATGAATAATGCCTAGAACGTGACAGTGAATATTTTGTGAACAATTCGAGCGATGACAAAACTATTGTGAGAAAATTTTCAACTGTGTTTTCAAAATGAATAATTTGGTTATGGAATGAGATATTAATAAAGTATAGACCGACTTTATTTATTGAACACTATGGTTGTATGATGACTATAATTATGCTTGTCGGAATTATAAGAAATGAATGATGATGGAGATAATTGTAATGTAAGCATTTCCATTTTATTTTCCCCGGCTATATATCACATTTTTCGTCCACTACAATCCTTGCTCATTAACCCAAATACATGTTTCATTCCCTATTAGGAACCAAATATCAATATAGCATAGAAAACCTCGAAAAAGTACTCAACACCTTGAAAAAAGGGAGAAATTAGATAATAAAAGCTTCTTTGAGGGGGAAAACTCTTTATGCCCACATAAATGTTCAATTCCAAGATGATTCAAATGAAAATGTTCCTGGTATATAGGAGACTAGGAGGTAATTACAACTAATGGAATAAAGTCGACATAAATAAAATAGCATAACTAATGTAATATGTCCCACTAAGGTAATGAGCCACTATTTAGGGCTTAACATGTCCTTCCCCTTGAGACAAGTGTTGTTCCGTAACGCTTGAGTAAATCTAGATGCTTTTGTATAAAAGACTCATATTCACAAGTGGAATCTTTCGGGCCAATGGTTTTCCATTTAATGAGATACTCTAAAATGGACTCCATTCTCACTGAGAATTCTTGTGTCAGTGGTGGATTTAGGCTCTAACATGATTTTTCCTTCCTCGCTGCCTCGCAATATAGTTTGAACTCGGGATCTTGTCCCTTATAACCTTCTTCTTTTAAGCATGAAACATGGAAACTAGGTGTACTCTAAGAAACTCCACCTTGTATTCCATAGTACCAATCTTTTGAGACACCTTATAAGGGGCTATACCCTGTGATAATTTATTATCCCTTATTGGCTTGCTTGAGGGACATATGTTTGTATATTTGTAGTCTTAAAAAAACCCAACTCCCCTGAGTACTTCAAGACTTCTTTGACTACGATGTTGAACTGCTTGTTGTTTCATGCATTTTTGTGCCATGGTCAAGTTGTCCTTTAATATTTGGAGAACTTGGTGCTTGATGCTCGATGTGATCTTCCACCTACTTGAACCTTTATATTTTTCTTTTAAATAAGAAGTGATTGAAGGAGGGTGGTATCCATAGAGTTCCATAAATGGTGCTTTCATTCTTTTTGTTGGTGCGATGAAAGGAAGTGGTATAACACCATTCTCGCCAAGGGTAACCATTTGAACCATTGTAAGCTTGTTTATCATAGACAAAGAAACGGTTAAGGTATCCTTCCAAACATTTGTTCACTATCTCAGGTTTTTTCCATCGACAGAGGATGATAGGATGAGCTATGAGCCAATTGAGACCCAAACAAGAAAATAATTCTGTCCAAAATGTCTAGTGAAGATGGGATCTTTGTCACTACACAATATTTAAGCATGTAGCTTTGAACCTGCCTTACGGAATGCAATGGCAACTGCATCTAGATTTGAAGGGATGAGAGAGTGCACTGTAAAAGTGTAATGTATTCTTGGTCGATATCAACAATCACCATAATGACACTCTTTCCTTCAAACTTCGTAACCCCAGGATGAAATCCATGGAAACCTCTCCTCCCAAGGTTGATTTGGGATGGCTTAGTACAAAAAGACCCGGGGTCTTACTCAGCCATTACTATTTTGAAGACCAAACATTCTCGCCACAAACCTTTGAACATCGCTTTTAAGGCCATCCCAAAAATTCCCTTCTTGACCCTATTGTGGTGGTTTTGTAATCTTCGAGTTCTCCCACCGGAGAGGTGTGCAATTCCAAGGCACCTTTGTTTGAGTTGGGAGTTATTACATAAATATAAGCTGGCCTGTTTCATAATCATTTTTGTACGTAAAATGTATCCCATGTACCGGAATCCCATTAACCTTTGAATGAGAGTCCACACATTTTTTTTTTTTTTTCATTCTTCCATTCATCCTTTACTTCTATTATCCAATTGGTTTGAATGATCGAGATCGCACAGAAAGGCTTCAACATCTTCATCCTTCCTCTTGAGAGGCATATGCCACAACATTTTGCTTCCCTTTTATGTAGATCCATTTCAAAATCATAACCCAATATCTGCTAACTCCATTTTTGTGTTCTTCCTCAAGATAGTCTTGTTACAAGAAGTATTTAAGATCATCATGATCTTTTTCTCCTTGAAGTGCCTACCCAGGTAAGGACGCCATTTCTCTGCATGGCATTTCCATCATTTTCTCTTAAATTGGTTTGTGTAAGTCCTTCCCTTTAGTGGTCAAATTTCAAAATCCAAGGGCCTTCCTTCTGCATCGTGACAACACCAATCCCATCTCCCGAGGTAATTGATTCCACACAAGGTTTTTGTGAAGTCCTGAGTGGTCAAGACAGATATTTGATCATCACCTCTTTAATTTGTTCTTAGTTGCCTCTAGAGTCAAGGAAAATGCATCCTTCTTAGTTAGTGCCATTAAAGGTGCTTTTCTTCCATAGTGTTGAACAAACTTATGGTAGTAACCCTCGGTCAAACCCAAAAATACTCTAAGATTCTTCAATGTTTTAGGAATCGCCATTCCATCATGCCTTTAATCTTGTTAGGGTCTACCTTGACACCTCTAAGAGACAATAATATGACCTAAATATTCTACCTCCTTCAATTCAAAGAAACATTTTGATGGTTTGGCATAGTTGTTTCTCTCCTTTAGTAGTTGTAGAAGCACCTTGTCAACATGTCACATGATCTTCCTAAGACTTTTGCTATAGATTAGTATATCATCAAAAAATACTAACACAAATTTTCGAAGGAAGGGCTTGAAAATGGAATTCATAAACCCTTGGAATGTGGAAGGTGCATTTGTAAGGCCAAAAGGCATGACCAAAAAATCATAATGGCCTTCATGAGTTCGAAATGTTGTTTTTGGGATATCTTATTCCTTCATTCTAATTTGATGATACCTTGAACGAAGATCCAACTTTGTGAAATAGATTGCTCCATGTAGTTCATCTAACAATTCATCAATGAAGGGAATGGGAAACTTATCTTTAATAGTGATATTGTTGATCTCTATATAATTTGGACACATACGCCATGAGCCATCTTTCTTGAATACCATTACCACTGGTGCAGAGTAAGAACTTTGGCTAGGTCTAATAATGTCAGAACTTTGTCTAGGTCTAATAATGTCAGCCTCTAACATTTCTTCAACCATGCACTCAATTTCACTCTTATGGGAATAAGGGTATCTGTATGGCCTGGTTTGGGAGGAACACTCCTAGGAATTAGGTGAATATCATGATCATGATTTCGAGTGGGTGGAAGACCTTTGGGAATATGTTCAAATACTTTGGAATGCTTATCAATGATCCCTTGGATATCTATAGGAATAGACGGCTTAGATGTTTGAACATATAGGAAGCATAGTTGTGCAATAACCTTGATACCCCTTTTTCAATAATTTTTTCATGCCATTAGAGCTTATCACCTTACCAGGTTTCCCTGTGACACCTCTTAACTCAATTTCTTTTCCTTCCAATGAAAATTTCATGAAAAGTTCTTGAAAATTAAAAGTCGTTGTTCCTAATGATTGTAACCATTGGACTCCTAGTACAACATCAACACCACCCATGGGTATATAAATCATTGGACTATTCATTACATATTCCCCCATAGTAAGATTGATCTTATTGCATTTTCCTGAGCAATTGATAATGTTGATTAAGGTTGGTTGTCATTGATGTCAACCCTTGAAGAAAGCCCCATAG